>JASKGM010063660.1:0-17347 GCA_034509205.1 Ceratonia siliqua
AGGGCCAGTTTTTGGATTTTTAAAAGGATCCCAATTATCCTTATAATTAATTGGTGGCGACTCCAATTTTTATCTCTGTATATTTCCCTTTCATCGCCATTCGGGTCACGACGATGGTATTTTTCTCATCCGTCACGTTGTGACACTATTATTATAATTTTTATATTAAATCAATGGTGATAGAGAGTGGTGGAAAGGTCTGCATTAAGTGGTGTTAAAACAATATTTTTGCAAATAAATGAATGAAGTCTGGAATATAATGTCCTTGTTTGGTTTCTGATTCATATTTAAAAAAAAAAAAAAACCCTTATTCGAAGAGTGTGTTGTCTTTCTAATTTTTTAAATTTGTTTTCAAAATGTTTTTTAAAATTAAGAAAATGAAAAATAATTAAAAACTTGGTATCAATTTTGTTATTAACTTATTCTATTCATGGTAATGTTATAATTAAAAGCAGTATCATGATCTCTATATCCTCATTTTTTCCAATAACAGTCTACTATGTTTTAAAAATAGTGTTTGCTATGCATGAGTGGCTTTTTATTTTTTTTTTATTTTGTGTTTTAATTTTTGTATTTTTTTTATAATTTTAATTTTAAGAAACAATTTATAATTTTTGTGATCTTTTTTTAACAAAATCCTTTCTTAAAATTATCAAAACAGTTTTGAAAACAAAAAGACAAAAACCGTTCCACAGGATTTTCTCCCTCACATTCAAAGATATATATATTCCAGGGAAAATGTAGAGATCCGCAACAACTGGGTTTGTTGGGGGAAGTTATAGGGTTGCCTGCCTCTACAATGTCATGGGTTGAAACAGCAAACATGTCAATTAATGTCCTCTACCCAGAATACTGCTTTTGAAAAGAAACACCTTGTTATTCTATTAAAGATCTTATACTCGGTCTCATCTTCAACCCAAGTCATAACAGAGGACAATGACCACATATGGAACAATCTCAGAAGCGGCAGAGGAACCATCAAACAAACCATTCGTTTCAAGGGCAACAGAACGGTTCCAAAAGGATATTGGCACAACAAGACCATGGAAAGAAATGATACAACCTAATCATCTCAGATTTCCATTGTCCTTCTTCGATTCAATTCATAGAATCAAGACAAATGCTGAAGTATTTCGCGCAAACTACGTCATTATCATATTGGTCATACTGTTCCTCAGTTTGCTCTGGCACCCCATCTCACTCATCACATTACTTGTTATGATGGTTGCATGGCTCTCCTTATATTTCCTACGAGATGAGCCTTTGATAACTTTTGGGTATGAGATCGATGACCGATTGGTGGCTGCTTCTTTGTTGTTAATCACATGTGGTTTGCTTTTTCTTACAAATGTAGCATATAATATCATAGTAGGTATATCTGTTGCTCTAGCAGTTGTATTGGTTCATGCTGTTATCAGAGAGACAGAGCATCCCTTCGATGAAGAAGCAGGGATTATTGCAACGACTGGTGGAAACGTTGTCAAAGTCCCTCTCAAACAAGCTGATTCCTCTTCTTTTACTCTACCTTAGTTCTGGATTTTCCACGCTAGAGATTCAATTGTCACAATCTAGAACCACGAAAGATGAAGATTTCTTTTCACTTCCTCTTCTTGATTGATTGAAAATTCATTTAAACCTTTCAATTTTGAATTGGTTTAATTGGTTTTGTTTAATTCCTCTAAATCTGAAGCTTTTTCCTTTTTTTGCTACGATCTGAGCATGAAATAGAAAGCACAGGTAGCCTACAATTTGCAGATCACTTTAAAAATAAATTGTAAAGTTCGGTTCAGAGACTATGCCATGCCCATTTTTGACTGAGCTCTAACATATTACTAGCAAATATAGGAGGAAAAAAAGAAAAGAACAGTAGACGTTCTGCAGCAGCAAAACAACGGACGAAGAAGACTAGCAAAATGTAGAGACAGGCCAGATTATTAGGTTTCTGGTTAAAACATTAAAAACAGACCTTGAATGTGGATAGTTGAGAATCTTATTTACTTTTACTGCAATTAAAACAAGAACCCAATTCCTTTCGTATCATTTAATTAAAGTTGATGGGGAACAAAAAATTTTGCAGTATTATAATGTCAATAATTGTCCAAGACTACTCTGTATAGCTCTGAAGGAATAAAGGTGTCCTACACTCTTACCTGAAACTCTTCATTGACGTTTATCTGGGCATAAAGTGACAGACTGGCAGTTACATGGTTATAGAAACCCTAGTTTGAAGATAATCAAGAGCAAGTTTGACATCATAGGAGTGTGCTAATAGCAACTAGCAGTAGCACTAGTCATCTCTACTAATAATTCAGTCCTTTCCAGCTGCCCCACCATTCAATTTGCATACGGACCACCTAGTCCTGTTCAATAAATTATAAAGCCAGCAATGTTCTTTACAACGTGAGATGCTTGATGAATAAGTAGGATAAGGAAAATGCTGCTATAATGACAACCTCTCATTTAGTTCAAAATCAAAAAAGAAGAATGGGTGGTTTTTTAACTTCTTTTTTTATTCTTTGTAGCTTCTGCATTTTGAACGTTTATTAAGAAATGACGTGTTTGATAAGAATGAACTGTTTGAACTTTTGCGAAATCATTCAGACAAATGGTGGAATTTGACACTGATTCGAATGAACATAAAATGTCTTTAAAAAGTGGTAATATTGGAGCACCACCAATTGGAGTGCAAAGGGACGTCGTCCAAAGAGTACAGCCGCTTATTTGGCTTTTGATAGGATGACTCTGATCTCAAATTACAAATACTTCCCAACGAAGCATCAGAAATGATATTAAAGAAACTGGCATCCAAGCCTGCTTTTTGCCTTACACATCTGCTACAGTATTATCAAAATATGGAAGCAATATTTTAAAGGGCTCACATGAACTATTCCAGTTCAAGTCAGTACAACTGTATTTCCTGTATATATATTACAATCTTCTGATCAGTTCCAGGATAAAAGTAGGTATTCGTATTGTTTAACATAGTCATGAGATTGCTGCACAACTTTTATTTATTGATCTTAAGAGAACGATAACATTGGTGGCATTAGTCTTCCGGGTCACGGTCAAGCCCGCCACGCTAAATGTATATTCCTGAGTTGTGACACAGACACTTCAACACTCCCTTACAAATTTGCACTCGTAATTCAACTACTTCAACGTCAAGACTACAGAAATAACAGAGCTTGGCCACTTCTGTACTCTTTAGGTTTTGTGCAACTTCGTTTTCTTTCTAGTGCACGCCATTTTCCAGGTCCAACTTGTAAACAAAAAGAGGAATAACTGAATAAGAAAAATTAATTGGTATCAAGTTGCCCCAAAAGAAAGAAAAATGAATTGGCATCAAGTTGAGCCAAAAGAAAAAACGGGTCAAGGTAAAATAAAGAAAGATGACGGAAAGATCTACTCACTTAAAGATATGGCGTAGTTAAGAACATTAGCACATGCTCATATACGGCCAAAGCTTGGTACTTTAATTGGCTTGTTTTATATCCCAGTTTGAAGTCCAATAAAATCAAGACCACGATATTTGATATATACAGGATAAAGGATTAAGCTCAGTCATCAAATATCTGAACCACAAAGGCACAAGGGGATTATTAATTTGTTATACACCATCCATAAGTTTCCACCTAACGTGATAACTTTAGCTTGCAAATGATTGTAGACAGTCTCCACTCTAACATTGTCCTTATCTTTGTACAATTAACTTAAGCACCAGTACTGCAAAGGAATGCCTTGAACTGGCATTTTGGCGATATAGACTGCAGCAGCAGCTTCGCAGTTTGCTCCTGTTTCACCACTGCTCCATCCTTCTCTACCAACACTGCAGCCACAATATTGTCATAGTCACCACCACCACCGGCAACATATGCTATCAACGCCGCCTGCACCGGCCCCAAGCTTGGGTTATACGCCGCCGATTCCATATAAGACCCTTTATATATCTTGCCGTCGTAATCCATCAGAGCCACCCCAGATGGACAACCACTATATGGTGCATGAGACTTATTTGCAGCCTCTAAAGCTGCATACATTAATTTGTGATTTGGGGCATACCCATTACAAACACCATTCTGTAAATTATGGGTTTCGCTCAAAAACGATAACCCATTATGATGTGGCTCTAAAAGCAGAGGAACCTCCTTGGCAAGAAGGTCATCGGGTCCGAATCTGTGGGACAAAAACCTCGATAAGGGGGTAAATCCTTGTTTTTCATCAGAGGTGATGAGGAGTTTAATATCCGGGGCTCCTCGAATCTCTTGAAGGAATTGGCGGCAATGGCCACAAGGGGCAGATGAAACAACAAAGTAATCGATATGTGTTTCGGCATTGATAGAGAGATTTGTAACAAGGAACTGCTCGGCATGAACGGAATGATGAAGAGGGAGACCCGGGAACTCGAGGTTGACGCCGACGAAGATCCGACCGGAGGGTCCAACACCGACGGCGCCAACGTGGAACTTGGAAATGGGTGGACGAGCAAGGGTCTGAGCAGACTTGACGAGGGATGGGAGAAGCTGGGTGAGAGTGAGGCCAGAGGCTTGGGCCATGGATTCGGCTTCAGATGCTTGAATCATAAATCTGGGTTGATCCATTTGGGCGAGGAGGATGAGGATGGAGTTTTGTTAGTTTTGAATATGAATAGATAAGTGGATTGGGAGAGATGGGAAGATTAGATTAGAGAGAGAAGGGAAGGAGTTTATGGAAGAGATGAGGTGGGGAGGAAGGAGGAAGGAGGAAGGAGTGTTGAGGAGACCAATTAATAGAGGTCTTGTTGTCTTGTTGATGTTGCCAACAGAGATTGAAGAGGAATTCCAAGATCAGAGGGAGTCGTGAGTATATGGTTTTCAAGTTTTCTCTTTTATCAACCGATAAATGTTAATAAATTGTGGTGCCATGCATTTTTTATTTGTAAGCCTTTAGGCATCTCCTTTCGCCTCATTAGTCATTATAATATGATACCACTCCGTCTCCCTCTACCACTTTTAAGTTAGTGCTCATTTATTCTTTCAAGTTTCAACTACAGTTTTTTTAGTTTAATACTTATAATTAAGAATATGATTATTATATTTCGAATTGTATTATTTTATTATACATTTAGTGTTAATAAAAACATTATTATTATTATTATAAAATTAAAAATCTTGGAATATATCTTGGAAATGTTAAGAATTAAATTGGAAAAGGTTGCCGTTAGTAACCGTTTTTATTAGAAAAGTCACTTATTTAGTCGCTATCCTAAGTTGCGTATTAGATCGCACAAAGCAAACGGTTTCATCAAGTCCCTTGATTACCTCCCTCATCCTCAAACAAAACAAGTACGTAGGTAATTTCTCATTCTATAAATTGAATTTAATATTTTTTAAAATAAAAAATTTTCCATTTTCTAAGAAGGAGAGTAGCATTAATTAACATCTTGGGCAGCAATATGGACCGAACCTTGAACATGATTAGTAAAGGACAAATCCTTTTTCTATTTGATTCATCTATAAATAAGTAGTCTTAATTTCACAAATTTCAAAGTTTCAAATTAAGTTACGTGGCGTGTTAGTGTTTTATCCATGTATTTTCCACACATATTATTCTATAAATGCAACTTCTAAATAAATTATCGTTTGATCATTTAATAATCATTAATTTTAAAATAGTACCTTATTTAATTAATAGGCTCTTATTAAGTTATAGTCTTATACAATATTTTTTATTTTTACCTCTCATTATTTTTTTTGTATTATTTAAGATATTTTTTATGTCTAATAATTTTTTAAAATTTTTTTAAACAGTATATTTAAATAATATTTTTATAACAATAACATTAAATTTTTTTATTATTTAAAAAAAATATTTGACATAAAAAATAATATAAATAATACAATGAAAAAATTAAAAAAAAGTGATGAAAAAGATGATATAATAAGAAGAGTCTATTTAATAATCATTGTAGTTGCTGCAAGCTTGCAAGCAATATTATTTAATTTGTTATGTTAGATGTTGATTAAAATATGTGTGAATAAATTTGGAAGCTGATGAGCCAAGGCAAATGTTACATCCATGGAGCATGGTTGCCCCACCTTACCTAATCATCCTCAAACCTCAACCACTGCTTCTATAGTTAATTCTTCTTCTACCCTTCTTTTGTTTTTTATTTTTTATTTGTTATTTAATTGAACGTACCTACAACATGTTTTTCTTGTGGTATAAAAGCTCTGTGAGTTGCTTTCACTTTCGATGAAAAGGGAACTCTATTTATTAGAAACAAAACATCCATAAACGCATGACAATGAACTCTCATAGTTATATTGACGGTGGCAGATTCTTGGTTTCCTAAAGTAAATCTAAGTTTGTTTTTCACTGCAACAATTGACCCTAAAGTATTCAAAAAATCGACCCCCCCCCCCCCTCTTTGTCCCGTTGTAAAATAATATTAAATCTACATTCTTGATTTTTGCCTAAGCATTTTCACAAAAATTCAATAACGTAATGACAACTGTTAAATTCTTATAAAAATTCTCATAAGCCTCTCTTACTAATATGCATAATTTTCTAGAAATGTTTGGGAAATTATGAAGTTGAAAATTTAAACTTTAAACACTCTTGTTCTTTATCTTTTTAATATTTCATGTCAATTTTAAACTGGGCCAACTGGCCCAACCAAGCTGTAGTAAGTTTGTACATGTTGGAGTTGGGCTCTCAATATGGCCCAAAAGAAAAGAGTTGGGCACTCTTTCTTGTTTTCTATTTCGTAATGCACTTTTATACCCACCACTACCACGGCAAAATTTTCACGGTTTTGGCCCTATGACGACTGGTGGAGATTTATCACTGCCAACTCAGAAACCTCACGAATCAAATCAAAATGACGCAGCTGCAGTGTTGAGTTTTACTTGTATGGAGGAATCTCTCATCATCAATTGCATCACTAACAAAACCAACCAAGTGCTTTTAACTATGGATACCCTTTGGAGGAATCTCTCATCATCAATTGCATCGAAATGACACCAACAAAACCAATCTAGTGCTTTTAACTATGGATATGATTTCTACGTTTGTAAGGTCATATGTATGTATTTGAGTTGATATCTTATAGAATCCACCATCTATTACCCCCAAAGATTTTTAATCTTTTCTTCTTCTGGTGAGATTTAGAATTGCACTAGTCATTCAAACTTAAAGGCCCTTGGGGAAGGTTTTTAAAAATTATTTTTTTGTTTTTTGATTCTGTGAAAATAAAAAAACTCGTTTGGGTAACTGTTTTTGTCAGTTGTTTTTAAAAACTGTTTTCGAAAAACAGTAACTAGAAAACAAAAATAAATTTTTTGTGTTTTGGCTTATTTTTGTCATCTATTTTCTAAAAAACATGAAAAAACACTGATGAAAAATATTTTTACCCAAACAAGTTTTTTGTTTTTTTGTTCTATAAAATTATTTTTTAGAATTGTTTTCAAAAACTATTTTTAAAAACAATAAAATAAAAACCGTTTCAAACAGCCCCTAAAGCTTTCTTTCATTTTTCTCATTTTTTTTATTTTTTTAGTAAAAGGGTCAAGATAAAAAAAAATGTAAATTTTCGAGGAAAAAATTAGAAAAAGAAGAACCTCGTTTCTACAGCTGAGAGAGAAGATAGCCACGTAAATTGCGTGTACATCACTTGTATGAGATCAAGATCCGACCCATCAACGATGTTTGAAGATTATCCAACGGTGACCAGTGGTCCACCTCAATGGTGTCCGTCCTCTCACCTTCCATGCCCCAACTCATACATGCTCCAAGCAATGCATTGGATAATATGTCTTAGCGAAAGGTTCAAGATGGCCACTTTTCTTGGATTTAGGCTCCACCCTAGGCTGCCTGTTCTTGGTGGCGTCTGTACTTGTTCACCCACATATCCTGCGACTAGTTCTGTAGCTTCTGCCGCTGGTCTATCAAAAGCACTGAAAAAATGGAACAGGGGAGGTAAATCTCCTCGCCGGTTGGTATTGGGCCTGGGTGCTTCGTTATTGGTTCAGTTTATGAATATGGCAGGTACAGTTGGCGACAGGTTCTTCATGGCCTCTGCCCGGATAAAGGGTAGTTCCTCCGTTGATGAGGTGACCTCAAATCTCATTAATTCTTATTTGGATATTTGCCTCTTTGTGGACTTGAATTCTGTAGTTTTCTTTTATTCTTTTCTTGAATTTATGTTGTTAAGTGCTTGAATTTGCATTAGGTTGATTTCTCTGGGTTTTGCAACTCCAAGTCAATATTATCTTCAGAGTTGGTTAATTATAAGGAATGGAAATAAAACCATTAACCAGTGAATGGTCCTTTCATCAAATGAACAATATATGTATTTGGTTTTGCCCCAATTAAAAGTATTATGGTCTGTTCTCGCTGAAAAATGGATATATCATAGTGCGGATATGAAATTTGCTTCTGATTCGAACAGAAAATCAAGAGAAATGTATCGAGATGTAAACTAATTCAAGCAATAAAAAAGTCCTATTCCAACCTTGTGCTATAAATCCTATTCCATTGGCCATGGTGCTAACATGTCCTTCATGGACAAGCCCGTAGATGCACCGAAGTCGTGTTTGACTTGTTGCTTGAAATTTTGATGAAAATTCAATCTTATTAGCGTCTCTAATCCTTTGGGGCTCATTCCATTTTGAAGATACTGAAGAATGTGGAATGGCCTGAGCAGTTCCCCTTCAAGGAGGAGGATTTCCAGCGCTTTGATGAGTAAATTTCTCAACTAACAGCTTGAAGAACCTATGATTACATTTTATGTTTTTTCCTTGAAGAAATCAATTTTCTTTCCACAATGTGCTTTACAGTTGTTTTTTGAAGTCTAAGGATCTTCAATTAGTTGAACGTTTGCTGAAAATTCCATATCATATATCTCAGACTCACCCTGGTGTCCAAAAATAACGGAATTTCTTGTTCCTTATGGATATCTAGGCCTAACTATCAAAGTTTTTCCTCTGCAATTCCGATTCACTAAGAAAGACAAGTTGGCTTAGCTGTAAAACTGTTTCTCATAAAAGATCTTATAATTATAACTCTTAATTCTAGAAGGCTTTCCAATTTTTTCATATCTGTATTTTGGGTGCAGAAATGTAATGGGTTACACTCTCCACTAAACTTATATTTGAGACTAAGTAATACAGCATGGCTAAATTGTGGAAAAATCCATATTTATCATTTAAGTGATGTATGGCATTTTATTGTTGAACTTTCTGTTTGCCTTGTACCTTTTGTTCCTATAATTTTAATTTTCACTGTTTGTTAGCCAAGTTGTGGGTTCTTATACTTCTTAAAGTTTTTCCCACTCTTTCTTGTTTGTTTTTATAACATCAGAAAAGTTTCCCTTTAGGTCACCAGATTCTTTGTTCTATGAAGCTCCGCGATTTGTGACACACATTGATGACCCTGCAATATCTGCTCTTACTAAGTATTACTCTAAGGTTTTTCCACCTAGCAACACCCCAGGCGTAAGCATCTTGGATATGTGTAGCAGTTGGGTAAGACATTTCTTACTGTAAGTTAGATTCTGTTAAGTACTCAAGCCCAAGAGGTAGAACTTACCCCAAAAGACTAGCTTGTTAGGGGATGGTACCTCTTGGACTTAAGTACCATTCCACAATTGCTTGAGGAACCGATGTGAGACATCATAACACTTGGGTCTCATCAGATTCTTTCTGTGTTGCAAATTTCTATTGTCATAAATCTTCATTTTGTATTAGGTCAGCCATTTTCCATCTGGATACAAGCAAGAACGGGTGGTGGGATTAGGCATGAATGAAGAAGAGCTAAAGAGGAATCCTGTAAGATGATGTTCTTATGTGCTATGTGGTGACCATTGGCCTTTTATTATGATACTGAATTCGGTCCCTTTAAGTTGACTTTTATTGTAATTTTTTATTTATAATCATTCATCATCCTATAGACTGAGTTTGTTACTTAGGCTACTATATAGTTTAATTCTGAAATAGTGACATGGTTGTATTAAACTCAACAGTTATACTGTGCATGAGAAACATAGCTTTCTAAACTATCTTTTAAGTGCAGAATCAGTGAACTAACAGCCATATCTTATTTTAATTCTTATATCAAGTGTTGATCATGTCCAGGTAATTTACTTGTGTATATGTAGTACTTACGGTTGTGTGTCAATAACTATTGATTTATAATAATAAAGATTGTTGATTATGTAGGTTCTCACAGAGTATGCTGTACAAGATTTAAATGTGAACCCCAGACTCCCATTTGAGGATAATTCCTTTGACATCATCACTAATGTGGTACAAATACTATTCCTAATCCCTAAAATTGTTGCTGCAAACTATCGTAAGTGGTGCATGCTTCTGGCACTTAGATTTATGTCTGCATATTAGTTTCTTTGCAGTTAATGAAGCTTTCTTTTCTCTTTTATATTAAAAGCTTTTCTTAAGGATTATTAAATCTTAAGATTCAGTTACTATAACCTTAATCCTAGGATTCTGTCAAAAAAAAGTTAACTGAGTTGACCATATCTTGTTGATACCATTATAATTACGAGTTCCAACGATACATGCTGATTGTACTTCTGTCAAAAGGATAGATAGGAATGATTTCATCATAAAATGGAATTACAACTTAGCTTTATTGTAAAATGTATGAAGCATATATTTTTATATACAGACTTTTCACTAGTTTAATGTGACAATGTAGATGGAAAATGCACCTTCCTTCTCAAATAACAAGACTGCTGCTTTGCAAAATTCGCAACTTTAAGCACTGTAACATATGCAGATATCACAAATTTGGGATTGAAATGATTTTCATAATTCAGAATCAAATTACTGATTAAGTTAGAAATAGGACTATAAAATAAGTCTAAAAATGTGTCCAAGTTCCTGTTAGTATGATTGCCATCAAAAGTTTGAAAATTGAAACCTTTATGTCTGGCAGGTCAGCGTTGACTACATAACAAAGCCTCTCGATGTTTTCAAAGAGATGTGCAGGGTTCTTAAGCCAGGTGGACTGGCCATAATGAGGTGATAATCTTGTCAACTATCATTTTTGAATCATTTCATATTTAAAGATTAGGAACTAAATTTGTGCAATCTGATAATTGGAAAGAAAAATTTGTGATGAAGTACTTTCCTTTAGCATCGGAACATATTTGGATATTTCATCAACTAAATAGAATTAAATAATCCATTATCAGAACTTTTCTTTAACCTTTGACAATCAAGTATAGAGGATCAATGTTCCAGCTAAAGAGATCATATTAAGAAAAATTTCAAAGTGCTGCTAGAAGAAGATGAAAGAAGAAACGAAGTACAATAAAAGACCATTTACGTTGTGCACCTTACATTGTGCTAAAAGTTGGCTCTTTTAATTCCTTTGAGATGCCACTTTCTAGAGTACATAACGTTTACCAGTTCAGATCATGTTTCGGTGATATCCGAGGTTGTTTACTCTTAAACCTCTAAGATGTAATTCCCCATGTATGAGCACGGAGACAAAAGTTTCGTGGTTTTGAGCTCATAAAAAATTTATAAACAAGTACAACATCTATCAAGTGATGCCCGTTCTCTGTTTAACGATGTTCTATCTTTTCTTAGTCTTGTATCTCTTATGTCCTATTCAGCTACTGATGACTTCATTAATGATTTTAGCTTTTCAAACCGTTGCTTCTGGACAAAAGCAATTTCTATATGGACATCAACTGGAGATGCCGATCATGTTATGATTGTTGGGTCATATTTCCATTATGCTGGAGGATTTGAACCTCCTCAGGTAAAGTGATCTTTACTTTTCATGCCTTTGTAAAAGAAAATTAATAATTTGCATCCCCCTATTTTTATAAGTTTACACATTTTGCGGGGACAGGCTGGTAGCCTGGCAGTGGCATGAAATATCACATGTAATAACTGAATGATAAGCCATTTGTAATTAACTAGGCATAATTAGTTCGAATTAATATGCTTCTAAGGCTCTCTGTTTGTTTTATTGTTTTTCTATAACAAAATTTCTAAGACAAAAATCATAAGTCAGTAACATACTAATCTGCACTCCACTAATTTCGATATGGTAGCAGCTTTTTAAAATTTCACAGGTCACAGAGTATAATGTCAAGACAAGTGTATATTTGGTTATAATGGTCTTTGCAATGTTTTATATGATCAAATGGTTCCTACTTTTCTGCAGGCTGTCGATATATCTCCCAATCCTGGACGATCTGATCCTATGTACATTGTCTACTCTAGGAAGCTCTCTGCCGCTTGAGAGATATACAAACTGAGAATTTGGAGCATTGTTTCTTAGTTATCAGTGACTCGATGATGCGAGAGTCTGTTCATATTGCGCGTCATTATTTTTACTAGTGTTTCTTGTGCACAAGGGCCTTCATGCAAGAATTCGAAATACAAATAGAACACTGAGCTCTTAGTTTCATGTACTTTACAAATTATTTTATGTATTAAAAATTGCTAGTCATGGAAGATGTGTCTTTTGGGTTCATGGGAGATATTAAAGCATTAAAAGTACTGTTGGTGTCCGTGCAGTTTCAATTAAAATTTTTTTTAAATAAATCTGATCTATATATTTTTTATAAATTAAATTAATAATAAATAAATACATAAAAATGTTAAAGGTAGGATATAGTAAGATTCATATATAACATGTGTATATTTATTATTAATTTAATTTATATAATTAGGCATTTGAAAAACTTAAGTGGGTGTCCAAGGTACAAGCGCCAAAGTACTAAATATTTAATTTAAAAGGCAAATAGAAGAACCACTGAAATAGAAGAATCGTATACTCTGGGGAAAGGGGATTATTAGGATTCCATTCATATTTTCATTGAGCAATGAACAAGTATTCAATTGTTTCGAACTTTGTAGAACTCTTTCACCAGTTGCTTCCAATACCTGCTCTGTCCATACGCCAAAAGGAAAACCAGAACAAGGAATATATACAGGAAGGACAAGGAATCTAAAAAATGACTAATGTAATAACTTGGATGAGTCACTGTTTGGAAACAGTATCAAACCCAACCCTGTTTGTAACGGCGGAAGAGGTGCTCTGTTTGGGCATTCTTGAAGGCACTACAGGCAATGAGATAGACCCAGATGAGGACCACCACAGCTACAATCAGAATGATATTCGCTTTCCTCCACTCTTTTCTCAGGTTTCCCAATAGACCAGCCTTGCATGCATTGCAATTGTAACACAGCTGGTTCTGGTCATTGTTCCACAAATAGCAATCTGGGTCGGCCGTTGGATTCGACGGGTTTATCCACAATATCGGGTTCACGTAATTGTAGCCGCAAGCAGTTGGAGGTTTACAGCATCCTGACTGTAAAACCAATAAATTGATAAACACAAGTAGTATGTGAGAGAGGAAAGGAAGTGAGAGAGGAAAACAACCTCACGAGCTGGCAACCATAACAAAGCTTTAATTATCTTATGCAATAAAGACACACTAAATGAGCTTTTAATTTGGTCTAAATTTGCATAATTTCAATATAAGTGATGGGTTAGTAGCTTTTTCAGCTGGCACAAACCTTTTCGGGCTCAAATATCCTTCTCATAATAGAGTATCAAAAATGACCCGTACACCACTAATGAAAGATGACGAATTCATTAAGCCATCCAAATCTTTAAAGTAGCCAAGGCGATTAGATCTAGATGGACAATAGTGCTGTGCTGGTAGGTCACTTTCACATTATAGCATGGGGGTGTCTGTTAAGTGTTAACCTCATTAAACAGTAAATTAAACCATGTCATATGTGGTGGGCTAAGTTAAGAATAAGATAGAAAACTAGGTCCCACTAAAAAACATCACGAACTCTCTTCTTTCCCAACCGCCGTCATGCTTGAGTAACTTCACAACCAAGCTTCACTGTAAGTGACTTAGTGCAAGTCTCTCTCTGACCTGAGAAATCTTATCTAATAATCTAAAACCCACAAAAGAATTGTACAATAAAGGCTTTTGACCCGCTATGTATAATATTTTCTCTTATGAGGCATGGGTTCTTCTCTCTCTAATAAAATAACCTAGAATTTCTATATTTAAATTCTCAGATTCAACCGCTAGAAGTGGCCTTCAACGAGTAACATGGTCTCATGTGAGTCTGAGCTACGTGAAATGCGGAACAAATGCTTTTTAAAATTTATTTATTTATGACATTAATTTACACCTTGTTTTTTTCCAAGGAACAAAAAAAAAAAAAACCACTGACGTCCTTGGAGAAGGACTATTCAGTGCAAGTACAATGTAAATTCGTCGTGTCAACCAGTATTAGTGACAGGATTCAGAGTTCAGTGAAGTGAAAAACGAAATAATAGTGATTTAAGAGACTAAAAGCTCCTTTTGTTGAAAGGAGCATCGTTGTTTATCAACAAATGGAAGTAATGAGAAACCAATTCCCCCCCTTTGCCATTTCAGAAATAAAGGGAACAGAGCAAAGCAGAGCAGGGAGTTACCTGTAAAGGGGAAATATGAGAGTTGAAGAATTGATCGGCACTAATATAATCCTGGGTGAGCTTAACGCAGACATTAGAATCAGCCAAACATGTGCTAATCTGCTCCCAACTACCAGAACTGGTGACGTGGTTCCTGAGCCATGCGGAGAATCCATCAAGTTTGGACTCCTTGTACCCCCTTCCAGGAACGTCGTAGCTTCCATCGGGTCGGGTAACGATGAATGCAAAGATAAGGAGGAATAGAAGAAGAGCGATGAGAATGGCCATACAAAAGAGGTAAAAAGCCAATAGACCCTGTCTGTTCCAGTAAGCACCGAGGAAGCCAGCCAGAGAAACAAGGAGGATAAGGACGCCAAGGATGACGACAGGCCAACGAAAGTTGTGGATGCACTCGTTGTCTGGCTTGGAAGCGAGCCAAATGCCAGCGACGATAATGGGTATTGAAGCGAGAAGGGCTATGAAGTTAAGGAATGCAGTGATGTTGTTGCTTAACCCCATGATTTGGTTTAGATGGAGAAATGACGAGTGAGGACTCAAATCTCAAGCTGGGGAATGGGGAAGGGGAGGGGATTCCTTTGTATCCAGCTTTTCTTACTCTCTCGAGTCTTCAGTCTCAAGTCTCTGTCTTGTCTTGTGTGTGCGTGCGCGCGAAGGTTTGGACTATTTCAGGATGCCACGCTAATATGTCCTTTCTTTCTAGGCTTTTTTTTTCCTTATAATTTTTTAAGAAATAATTTAAAGAATCTAAAAAATTAAAAAAATAATAAAAAAATTATTATTATTATTATTATTATTATTTAGTAGAAGTCACTTACTTGATAATGAGTGAGTTTGAAATTAAATTATGTTTAGAGAAATAATACTCATGCATTTCTCTTATACTTATTTTATATTTATTATTTTGTTATTATTTTATAATATATAAAAATAAAAAATAAAGTATAAAAAATATGTAAAAGAATAATGCATCAGTATTAATACTCTTATTGTGATCATTTGTCGGAAATGCTGAAAATAACCAAAGCAAAAGGAGGAAAAAAAAAAAGAAATGGGTTAACACGAAAATGGAGGAAGACGTAGTAGTCTTTTGTTGACTTTACAGGGTAAGATTCCACTGCCCCTCCTAAAATATGTTATTGACTTAAAAAGAAACCTTTCCAATTCTTTTTCCACAGTGTCTTCTTTATTTCTTTCATTCAACGCCTTTTATATTTTATTTTTTAAAAAAAGTATAAAGAATATGATCTGAGTGGCATTTAATAATTGAGACCAAAGTCGACATGTTAATGGTCGATTGTTGTGTAGCCATACGGTATGTCCACACTGTCCATTCATCACGTAGTTAAAAAGTATATTCAATAAATTTCACAATGGAACCAAACGAAAGCACATGGGATTGTGATATGTGTTTGTTTGCGACGAGTTCTCAGCCGCGTCGATAGGCGTTGATTATATCACCCTCCCAAACCCAGCCGCGTTTCTCGAGAATGCCGACACGGTGCCACCGCTTCCTCCGCGTGGTGAAATTTCATTAGCGGTTAATTGCCACATAAGAAGTCCGACCTCTACGCTTGATAATCCCTTCGCCCAGAATATTGAGGAGTGAGTTTTTAATTTTTAAGATTTTTATTTTAAAAAATAAGTTAAAAGAATTTAAAGATATTTTTAAATTTTTATAACACAATAAATAAAAAATAATTTAAAAAATAAAATAAAAAACAAAAAAAATAATTTTTTATTTTTTAAAATAATTTTAACTTATTTTTTCAAATAAAAATTAAAAAAAATAAAAAACAAAGAATTTATAAAACTGTTTTAAATGATTTTTATTTTATTATTTTTTAAAATAATTATAAAAAATAATTTTATAGAATAAAAAAATAAAAAATTTATTTGAATAAAAATATTTTTTATTAAATATTTTTTTTATTTTTTAAAAAATAAAATATAAAACACAAAATAAAATATAAAAACATTATTTTTTATTTTTTAATCATTATTTTTAAAATTAATTAATAAAAATACCTACTCAAATAGATTATTTTATTCTCGTTAAAAATAAAAAAAAATAATTTTAAAAAATTATTCCAAACAAACTCATTCGCCCAACATATTCCTTGGACTGCGGGGTTACTGGAGTAGTATTATCCTTGAGATTGGTCATTGGAAATAGAATAGTAGAAAAAGGTAAGCATACGTTTTAAAATAATAATTATTTTAATAATTTTAATTTATTTATTATTTTATATTATTAATTATTTTTTAATTTTAAGTTTAATTATTATTTTTTAATAAAGTAATAATAATTTTAATTAATTTTAATAAAAATAATTTAATTTAATATAATTATTTTTTATTATAATTAAAATTATTTAATTATTTTTTATATAATTACCTTAAATGTGAAATAATTAAACCAACTATTTAGGCCATTCCTTAACTAAATTTCTTTGTTTGTTATCTATAAACAAAGAAAAACAAAACTTGCACTCTCATGAGATATGTTACTCTGTTTGCTATAATTTTGTGGGGCGGGCGGAACAGAACTTGGAAAACTGCCAACCCCACCAGCGGTATTACTATTAATGGTCTTTTAAGCTAGAAGATTGGAGTGCCCATTTCCCATATTCTCGATGGATTCAAATCTGGGATCCTTTCCATCAAATTTGGTGCCGCCATAAGGGCTTCAAAATTCAAATAATCTCCAAAAACGACAATTACAAGGGTTCAAGAGTTTAGGATTAATATATCAGGATTCAATCATTTCCTTAAAATTATGACCGTTCAAATGTTTAAATGACTACAATCTCATTAGGTCAGAAGAAAAATAATTTTTCTTTTGTTATATCTCTTAAAATCACTCCACTTTCATCTTTGAGAAGGGTAT
>JASKGM010063682.1:0-17344 GCA_034509205.1 Ceratonia siliqua
AAACAGTATTTGTGACATGGCAAAGTTATAGCTGTCCAAATTAATTAACGGCCACAATTTGAAAACATTACTAGATCTTTATCCATCACCAATGCATGCAGACAGACACTTAAGTCCCCTCAACATTTGGGATTTTTTTTTTCAAGAAGTGAGAAGAATAAACAAAAGATTAAAAAACGAGAAACTAAACATAAATCTATGCCTAACATGATAATTTTGAAAAACTATTTATTGGTGTTTAATGAAACATCAAATTTTCATAGAATCTCATAGGTGTCAAAATTTTATATGATGTCATGAATAGTTTTTTTTCATTTTATAAAAAAATTTATTCAATTATAAAAAATAATCATCCAATTTAAATATATATATATAATAATAATAATCACATTTTATAACTAGATAATTATTTTTTATAAAAAAACTTTAAAAAAAAAGATAAACAGTATATAAAGATGGGCTGGCGGGGGCGAGAAGGCTTGCCCTGCTTTCTGTCCCCTGTTACTATCATGTTTCTTATTCCTGCCACTGATCCCTACAGTGGGAGAAATTTCCCCTATTTCTATTCTTGACGGGGATACACAAAAAATGGTCTTTATTGTTTTTCACAACCTCTTCAGCATCTTCTTCCTTCACCTTTTGTTGGTGTTCATGTCTTCATCTCTAATTAGCATCTTCGTCTTAGACATGCATCCTATCTCATTGTTCAACAAGTCTTTGCAACAAATAAATTACCATTTGGTTCCAATAATAGACTATGTTTGTCTTGAATGTCAAATGGCCAAGAGCCATAATTTATCTTTTTCTACATCTGCTCATACTATTTCTCATCCTCTTAAACTCATTTATTTTGATGTTTGAGACCCAAATTCAGTAATTTCAAGTTATGGTTCTCGTTATTATGTGTGTTTTTTAGATGCATATACCAAATTTATTTGGTTATTCCCTCTCAAATTGCAATCTGATGTTGAGCAAATTTTCATTCAATTTTAAAAATCAGTAGACGTCGTTTTGACCAACAAATTAAATTCGTTCAAACTGATTGGAGTGGTGAATACAGATGTCTAAATAATTATTTACAACAATGTGGAATTCAACATAAACTTACTTGTTCTTACACACATGAACAAATGGGGTAAGTTGAATGGCGACATCTCCATATAATTGAAATGAGATTAACTCTTTTGTCACATTTTCATTTACCAAGAGTTTACTGGAAAGATGCTTTTCTCACAGTAACTTACATAATAAATCGTCTCCCCACAAAAGTTATTCAAAATAAATCACCATTTGAAATAACCTATAACCAAAAATCAAATTATATTTTTTTACGTGTGTTTGGATGTGCTTGTTGGCCAAATTTAAGACAATACAATAAAACATAAAATTGATTTTAGATCCAAAACATGCATCTTCATTGGTTATAGTCTATCTCATCATGGTTACAAATGCCTTGATCTTTCTACTGGTAAAATTTTTGTCTCCCACCATGTCATTTTTAATGAGTCTTATTTTTCTTATTTGTCAAATACCAATGAAAGCATTTCTTTGCATTCCATGTCTTCCTCCTTACCTGTTAATTTAAATGAATATGCTTTATCTACTTTTACTAATAGTGCAAGTCATTCATCATAATTTGATCACTCTACCTTAACCACGTCTCTGGTCAATACTTATCCTTCTACTGCTCCGAAAAATCAGGTTATGCAAAATAATTTTGTTTTATCCCCGTTCACCAGCTATATCCCAGCGGCCCATCCTTATCCTGCCCAACGTATAAGCTGTCTTTAGTCAACAATTATCCACTAGATGCACCCGTAAATCAAGCTCTTCCAAAATGTTCAATTGCATCTCCATGTGCCAACAATATCCTATAAAACCCTTCCTTATCTGACCTAATGTCCCAGTTGCCACCAATTGGAATAATTAGCCTATCTAATGTACCCACAACGTCCCAGCCAACCCTTATTACTCCAACAATACCCCAGCCACGGCCCATTAATCACACTACAACACAACCCGCCAACAATCAAATATTGGCTTTGTCCTAACCATCTCACCCAACCAATATAAGAAGAATGATCACACGTTCTCAAACCAACTCTCTTAAGCCCAAGCAACCATTCGTTGGTTTAGCTCGCTACCTTCTCCTAACATGTCTCCTTGCACAATCATCAATTATTCTTTTTGAACCTACATTTTATACCGAGGCTTCCAAAAATCCAGAGTGGCAACAAGGTATGGATATAGAGTTTAATGCCCTTCTAAAAAATGGCACATAGGGTCTTGTTCCACCCAAGCCCAACGTTAATCTTGTGGGCAATAAATGGGTGTACCATATCAAGAAGAATGATGATGGGAGTATAGAGCACTTCAAAGCGCGACCTGTAGCAAAAGGCTATCATCAACAACATGGTGTTGATTTCACATAAACATTTAGCCTTGTAGTCAAGCTAGGGACTATCCGTCTTTTCCTTTTTATTGCGGTGACACATAAATGGAGTATACATCAAATTGATATCCAAAATGCTTTCTTACATGACCATCTAAATGAAAAAGTTTATGTGCAACAACCTAAAAGGTATATTCATCATGATTTTCCTTCACATATCTGTCGCCTAAAGAAAAGTTTGTATGGTCTCAAACAAGCACCTCGGGCTTGGTTATATAATTTAACCAACAAACTTCAAGAGCTTTATTTTGTTGGGTCCAAAGTAGATAGCTCATTATATACTCTTCATCATAACAACTATTCTTTGTTTATTTTAATTTTTGTTGATGATATAATTATTACTGGTTCTCACTCAGGTGATATATACTATCTTATTCAGTTGCTTACCCAAGCTTTCCCAATCAAATACTTGGGTTCCTTATCTTTTTTTCTAGGTGTGGATGCTTTATGAGGGCCAAGATTTATTTATAACTCAAAGAAAATACATTGTTGATATTTTGTAGTGGGTTACCTTGCATCAAGCGAAACCATGCTCCACTCCCATGATCACAACTACCAACCTATCTAAATTTGAAGACCCCCAACTATATCGTAGTATAGTCGGAGCTTTTCATTATCTGGGTTTCACAATACCTGACATCGCCTTTCGCAGTCCATCGTGTCATAAGTTCATGCATCAACCTAAAACACCTCATTGGCAAATAGTTAAGCAAATACCTAGTTACTTAAAGCATACTGTATCATACAGACTTCACCTCTTTAAAGCATATGATCATTCACTTCAAGGATATAGTGATGCAGATTAAGTCAGTGACAAGGATGATAGACAGAGTGTCGATGCTTATTGCATTTTTCATGGGAGAAATTTAGTTAGTTGGAGCTGCAAACAGCAACAAACAGTTGCCAGAAGTATCACAGAATCCGAATACAAGTCCTACTCTAACATAGTAGCAGAGCTTCAAGTGTTGCAATCAGTTTTAACCGACCTTCAACTTCATGTTTCACATTCTCCTACGCTGTGGTGTGATAATATTGGTGCAACTTATCTTTCCTTTAATCCAGTGTTTCATACACGCACAAAACATAGATATATTTTCATTATGTTCGGGATCAAGTTTTGGCCAAGCAATTAAAGGTTTCATTTCTTTCTACTCGGGATCAACTAGTTGACTTACTTACTAAACTTCTTTCATGAGCTCGTTTTCAACTGTTAAAGGACAACCTCTATGTGTAAGAATTACCCATTCAATTGAGGGGGTGTATTGGACCAAATGCAGCACCAGCCAATAATTCTACAAGTAAAGATAAGATACCCAAGTCGCACTCTGAAGATACTAAAAATAAGAAGCTGAGTCATACATAACCATATTTTGTATTTTAAATTAAATACTCCCAACAAAATAGGGGTTGTTTACTTCTCAATCTGTTATTATTTATATACTTCACGTTGTACATGTACTTTCTTAAGTGAATGAAGAACATTTTTTTTACATATCATTTCTTTAATATTCTACATAAAATGTTAACATATATATTAAATTAATGATATATATTACAAATATCTTAATAATTTTTATATATGACAGAATACGACATGGACCCTACAGGGAGGAAAGTATAATATTCATCCCCATCTCTAAATTCTTGGCAGGAAAAAATTTCATTCCATCCCTATCTCTACATGGAAAAAGTCTTCTCCACCGGTCATCCCCAAATGGGTAGTGCCGCGAAGATGCTTGCCTACAAGAAGTTTTGTCATCCCTAACAGTGCATGACAAAATTAGTGTCTTGACACTGCACGTGTATATCAATTCACTCGTAATTATTGTTTATTGATTTAAATTTTTATTATTTTAAATTAAAAAAATAAAATTTAAATATTTAAGTAACTTTATACTAAGTTTGTAATTATCCACTAGTAATTTTTTAATTATAAAAATAAATAATATTATTCCATCATCTAATTATCTCTTAAAATTTGAATATTTTTCATATTTTGTATGGGGTTGTTTAATTAGCAAACAAAGACACAAAGTGCTCATTTGAATCTCCTTCTTAGGGAGGAGAAGTCATTCTCTCCCATTCAAAATCTTTTTTGCATGAAATTAATGATGTTTGGATATCACTTTCTCTTAAATGAGAAGGAGGGTAAACATGAAAAAATTATCAGAAAAGGAGAATCTTAGATTTGAAGTTTTTGATGGTAAGAGAAAGATATCTCATTTTAAAATGTTATTTTTATAAGAAATTATTATTTAAAATATATCATTGTTAAAAATTTTAATTTTTATTATGTTATAAAAATTTAAGAGTTATTATTTTGTTATTTAATTAAAAATTTATTTTAAATGTATATTTTATAAAAAATAATTTATTAATTAAATATTGTTTAATACAATTATATATATATTTTAATTAATTTATTTTTAATTATAATTATTTTTAATCAACTATATATTTATTTTAGTATTATAAATAAAAATTTTAACAAGAGAAATATGTGCTTTTTAATTTATTCCGATAAATATGGGCTAATTGACGTCACGTCGGAAGGGTTAATGAGCGGAAACTTCCAAATCGTGTTCATAAACAGTCACTAACAGTCGATGGTTAAATGGTTAGCACTTGCAGAGCGGAAAAATGTACCTTCTCAAATCGCACTTGCCAAATTCCTCCCGCCAATTCTTCCTACCCCTCAACCTCAGAGTTCTTAAGCCCTATTTTGAGTATTTTCTCTCCATTTTCTTGTTTTCTGCTATTTCTTCCCACCAATTTATCTCCCATCACTTTCTGTGCCATTAATCGACTACCCACAACCTTTGAGACTACTTGTCTTTCATGAACGGATAAACCCACTTCCTACTTCTACCCACTTCCTGTTGCTGAACCACACCTTCAATATCCCTGAGGAATTTCGCTTCCCTGCTCCCTCCACAACCCTCAGTGCCCAAGTTAGGGTTTTTATAAGACTCAAATCATGCCGTCCCTAATATCTCCCGGGAAAATCCATCGCTTGGAGATGGAGAATTTTAAGTCCTATAAGGGTTCTCAAGTAATCGGCCCTTTCTACGACTTCACCGCGATTATTGGCCCCAATGGTGCCGGCAAGTCAAACCTCATGGACGCCATTAGCTTTGTGCTCGGTGTAAGGACGGGCCAGCTACGTGGGGCTCAACTCAAGGACTTAATCTACGCGTACGACGACAAGGAAAAGGAGCAGAAGGGACGGAGGGCATTCGTTCGCTTAGTTTATCAGTTGGGTAATGGGTCGGAGATCCAATTCACTAGGACCATCACGAGCTCCGGCGGGAGCGAGTACCGGATTGACGGGAACCTTGTAACGTGGGATGTATATAATGCTAGACTAAAGTCGCTTGGCATTCTTGTCAAGGCTCGCAATTTCTTGGTGTTTCAGGTTATTATAAACCGTGAATGTTGTGTCAATGAATCTCTATTTACAGTTTGTGGTAGTGCAATGCAAGTGATCTTATGTGACTTTGATGTAGTTGCAAGTGATCTAAAAGTTTCAACTTCTAATTACGCAGAACACTCTATTGGTAGTAGGGACGATGGGAATTTCTGAATGGTGTCACTTAACTACTTACTGATATTGATCAATTAATTTTCTTATATAGGGTGACGTGGAATCCATTGCCTCGAAAAATCCGAAAGAGCTTACTGCCCTTCTTGAGCAGATATCTGGCTCTGATGAGCTCAAGAGAGACTATGAGCAATTTGAAGAAGAAAAAGCTAGAGCTGAAGAAAAATCAGCGCTTGTGTATCAGAAGAAAAAGACTGTAGTTATGGAGAGAAAGCAGAAGAAAGAACAAAAGGAAGAGGCAGAGAAACATCTCCGCTTGCTGGATCAACTGGTAAGAATATCTGTTTCAGTTTATGTTTGTTCTGGTATGTATGTGGTGCATATATCTGTATAAAAATGGTTTCTGATTTGATGTAGGTCCATCTTCTTCATCTATATGTCTTATTGATCGATTCCTTTCTTCTCTCTTTAGCAATTATCTGAATGAATAAAGGGCAGTATCCTTTTAAAAAGAAAACAACCAATTTGGAAGGAAAGCAGGATTACGTCCTTTTATTTCTCTTAGATGATTATTCTCTTAAACCTTAATAGATTGGGCCTTTGATGGATATGTATTGGCTGAGTAAGCCAAGGGGACAACGTTCCGAGGAAGTGTACCAAAAGGTCCACTGTTCTATATTTCGTACATGAATAAATTTTATGGGAAAGAGCCCCATGGCTAGAGCGGAAAGAATGTAAACTTAGGAGAATAGATCCATTACACGTATGTTTATAAACCAACGTGTGTTAATGAATTGTACTTGACCTGACATACTTTCTGTGCCCTTTATTTTCAGATAGGTTTAAGTTGGGATTTGATAAGATATATAAACCAGATGAGTGAGTGTAGATGCAGATTCCTTTTTTTGCAAGGACCTATGCAGTAAGCTGAAAAAAGAAAAGTATGCATAGCCTAGCAGAAGGAATTCAGAATTGGTATTATGGTGTTTGTTGTGAAATTGCACTATAGACCTACAAATATTTGATAGGATGCAAATATCGTGGTGTTCATATTGAACATTTATTTGTATGTATGTGTGCTTTTGATCTCCTCCATACAAATAGATGCACGATTTTCTTGAAAGATTTCTTGCATCTGCAGATATTATTTACATCCAACATAATGAAAAGATAAGAGTGCTTTGTTGAATGGCATTTTCAGCTTCAATTAGGAGTTATGTGTGCTAATGTTATTAATCATGCTTTTTCTTTTTCCTTTTCTTTTCTTTTTCTCTCCAGAATTTTTAACAGACTTCCCAAGTATCAATTTGTTTTCTTTGTTGCAGAGATCTATAAAGAAAGAGCATTTCTTGTGGCAGTTGTTCAACATAGAAAAAGATATTGCGAAGACAGCTGAGGATCTTGAGGATGAGAGAAAAAGTCGTGAAGGTGTCATGGAAGAACTAGAAAATTTTGAAGGTGAAGCTAGTAAAAAGAAGAAAGAACAGGCAAAATATCTGAAAGAGATTGCACAATGTGAAAGGAGAATTGCTGAGAGAAGCAACAAACTTGACAAGAATGTGAGTTTTTCTTTTTCCCTTTTGGGGAGGAAGGGAAAAGTTAAGATAATTGTTGGCACTTTATTGTCAACCCCATCCATTGGCAAGCATAGATTGATTCTATGTTAACTCTTTGAACTTTGTTGCTTTTGTTCCTATTTGATGTGAAGAAGATAAGATTATAAATACAAGTTCAGTTTTGAAAATTAAATTGTTTTGCCATGGGCAGTAGCCTGACCCCAGTTTGTCTCTCTTCCCCCAGCTATCCAAACCTTGGACCATAAGAAAAAGAGAAAAGGAAGCGATTTTGACTCTTGTGAATTTATGTTTTAATATATTTTTGGCCCCAGGCCCTGTAATGGATATGGAATAGAAAACTGGGCTAATTGGCTCATAATTTATATAAATTTTGGTTGCTTTTGGGTTTCTTTGTGGAGGTAATCGGTGTCTGATTACTTTTGGTTGAAGATCATCTTGCGGCTTGATCTTTATTATTATTTATTAAAAAGTAAGGCAGCTTTGCCATACGTCAGCATGAACAGTACTCTATATTGATGTGTGGTTTATAACCTTAACACTTGCAAGCTTAACAGTGCTGCTAGTTAACATGTGATCAGATTGACTGGCATACTTATTTCAGTGGAGTGTTTCTAGTTCTTGACCTTCATTTTGGTTTAATAATCTTTCTTTTAAGTATTTTAAAGTTTTGTTCCTTTTGTCAGTTGTATTTGTTATCCTCTTAAAGTACCAAGAAGTTTATGAGGTTGTTTCTCTGGCTTTCTGTCAAATCTGTCCTGCTTGCAGCAACCTGAGCTTCTGAAGTTGAAGGAGGAAATGGCTCGTATTAGTTCAAAAATTAAAAAAGGGAAGAAGGAGCTTGATAAAAAAAGAGAAGAACGGAGAAGACATGCCAATGATATAACAGAGCTACAGAGGGGCATACGGGATCTCACTGCAAAACTGGAAGATCTACAAGAAAAGAGTCGAGATGCTGGTGATCAACTAAAGTTAGATGGCAGTGACTTGGAAGAATATTTTCGAATGTGAGTATATTTTAGTTGTAGGCTTGTAGCATACTATCGAACTGAGACATATTTTTCCATTTTGAGTTTAAGATTACATGTAAAATTCAGGCTACCACTTATGCAGTGTGTTTTCTTTTTAGTAAAAATGAATCCACTTATTTTATATTACTTGATTACTCTGGTTTTTGGAGATCATTTGTGTTAGGGGCATTAGGTGAAGATTAGGTAAAGATGTTTTGTCAAACCCTGGATACTGTTTTCTCTTATTGTGTTAGTTGTCTTTCATGTTTTGTGTTTAAATTGTGAAATGGTTGTTTAATGTCAAAAATAAAATTAAAAAAGAAAATAGTTTCATTGACTGCAAGTATGGAACATGTAATGGCATCTTTTTGCATGATTTTGACTATATGAGGCAGATAATGTGCGATGGTGGTTCTTTTATTTAGTGGCCAATCACTTGTCAATAACAGCTTGCCATGCATTTTTGAGTGGGAACCTTTTGGCAAGTAATAATATTATCCACCTTTAGTCAGTAATGTGGGTTGGCTTGGATTAGTTAAGGTGTCTTTAGTTTCAGAAAACATTTTTTTTACATTATTTTTTTTTGAAAATAATTTCTATTTTCAGTTTTTTATTTTTAGGAATGTGTTTGCTTTCATTTTTAGTGATCAACTCTGTTCCCTCTAAACCTCCTTTTATGATATCTCTATTTAAAAAGATGAAATAATACCAATGAGCTTGTAGCTTGGTGGTACTGGAGTCCTCTTTAGGGTTGAGGGTTGTGGGTTTAACTCTAGTTGGAGCCAAATTAACCTAAAAAAGATGAAATAATTACAAAAGAACCACCATGTTTTGGGTGAAAATGGTGGAAACCTCTCTTTGGCGCTTCCGATCAATTCTAAGATTGTTAAATCCAACAAAACACATTTTCACCCATATTTTCTACTGAAAATGAAAATAGAAAACAACTAATGCAAACATGCTCTCACCGAATTTTAACGATGCTGTCATTCTGGCAACCCCACTAACCTCTCTCCCATTTTACCTGAGGAAGAAAAGGATAACATATCTCTGTCAATAGATAGCATATATAATAGCTTGGGAAAACTGAGGTTAAGGACTGGCTAAGCACAATATTTATTCTGAAGGACATAAATATCACACTCATTTGGTCTCCATGGCTAATTTTAGCTATTAGATCTTTCCATTTTTATGATGTTTTTCTCCTGTTTTGGAATTTACGATGAAAATGTTTCCACTATAGTAAAGAGGAAGCTGGGATGAAAACTGCAAAGCTTAGAGAGGAGAAAGAGCTTTTGGATAGGCAACAACATGCTGATGGTGAAGCTCAAAAAAATTTGGAAGAAAATCTTCAACAATTAAGAAATAGAGAGTCTGAACTGAATTCACAGGAAGAACAGATGCGGACAAGGCTGAAAAAAATTCTTGATAATTCTGCAAAACATAAGGATGACCTTGCAAACTTGAAAAAAGAACTGCGTGTGATGCAGGATAAACATCGAGATTCCAGGTAATTTAATTTGTTCTACTGTTTGCTTGACTTTGTATTGGTTAGAGCCAGTGAATCAGAGGTGCCAAAAGGCATTGAGGCGATGTGTGAGAAGGGGTCCTCGCCTCTTGATTATTCAGGCGAAGGCACCTTCAGCCAGCCGCTTGTCTTTGGTGCCTTTCTGAGTGAAGCGAGGCACTTTCCTTTCTCGCCCAAGTGAAATCTCTGTTTATTGTTTGGTATTTTTTCAATCATTTTTTAGATAATGCATCAGAAATAGCCAACAACAAAGTTCTAAATTTATTTTAAGCTGATCCACTCCTATTTGCTTTCTTTTAAATAGTAAAATGTTTCACCTATGTTCAATCAAACTAGATGAGATATGTTATCTTCAGAGTCCTTCAGCAAGCTGAGAACAGGAGAAAGCAATACAGGTTGAGGGGGTAATTACTAATTGAGGTGGGTTTGATCAATGACTAGGTGATACAAGCTACTTTAGCCTTTCCTAAATTTTAGTCTAATAAGTTTCTAATGTGCATGTTTAAAATATACTTAAGCAATGGACACTTTAGAGACACTCAGAAAGTGAGAACCTAAAAATATTAAAATAAATATTTAGTAAAAGAATGACTTCTACATGATACAAATGCATAAAGTGTTTCTTATATGAAACCTAGTGCTGCCACATATTTTTGTTGTTGTGAACTTGAATCTTTTATAGCTTGTTATCATACTTTATCTTGAAAGTTTACTAGTTTATATGAATTTTATCCTCAAGCAATTAACTTATATGATAATTGTATATTACAATATGTTAAAATATAGTTATTTTTTATTTATATATAATTTTTCCTCTTATTCTTAATTTTAGCACCTTCATTTAGGTGAGTGCTTTTTTAGTGCCTTTGGCTGTAGACTATCTTGGTTAGAGCCTCACACTACTTACTTTAAATTACCTTGTAGGGGCCTGATAGGTGTATTTGTTTATCATTTTTTTTTGGGGGACGCGGGGGGGGGGGGGGGGGTATACAGGGGTTATTCTTTGTGAAATGTTTTTTGGTGGTGGTATTTTTTGTAAGGGCGCTACTATAAATGGGGCGGTGCATATTTCCTTTTGTCCTCACCTCTTATTTTTTTATTTTTTGTTCTGGTTTTTTTTACTTTTTGGTATTAATTAATTAATTTTTATATTATATTTTTTTGATAATTTTTTGAAATGTTTTTAAAATTTGACACTTCTTGTACTGTTCATTCATAGTTTTTCTAAATTTACTTATTCATCAGTAAAAAATTCCCAAAAAAAAAATCTAAAAACACTTCAAAAATTTTTAAAAATATATATGACATAGAAAATAATCAATTAATACCAAAAAGTAAAAAAAATAATAACAAAAAACAAAAAATTGAGAAATGGAGACAAAAAGAAGTATGCTACTGCCTCGCTGTTGGGATGGTAGCTTAGACTTTCTCTTGTTGTAATTTACACTCATGGGTCATGATGAATTTCGGAACTTTGCAAATATTTGTGTTAATTTTGATGTGCAGGAAAAAATATGAAAATTTAAAGTTGAAGATTGGTGAAATAGAAAATCAGCTACGTGAACTGAAGGCTGATAGATATGAAAATGAGAGAGATGCGAGGCTGTCTCAGGCTGTGGAGAGTCTCAAACGCCTGTTTCAAGGAGTTCATGGTCGCATGACTGATCTTTGTAGGCCAACACAGAAGAAGTATAACCTAGCTGTTACTGTTGCTATGGGTAAATTTATGGATGCAGTCGTAGTTGATGATGAAAAGACTGGAAAGGAGTGCATCAAGGTGATAATGTGATTTCCTAATTTGCTGTCCTGCCCTTGAGCGTTCATATTTTTTGAATGACTAAGTCAATTTCTAGAATTTAGTTTTTTATTTTGTTGTTAAAGGCTTTATGTTAATGCTGGTGTTTTTGATACGAATACTAAAAGCAACTGAGTTTCTTATGGTGTTTTCAATTACTTGGAGGACAAAGGCAATAATATGGCTTAAATGTTGTATTACCTCCAAACAGGAAGCCTGCATTATTCTCCTAACTTATTGGAGTTTTTGCATCACTTAAAGATCCTGTCTCAGGTATAGGTGATTAGACATTATCTGATAAAAAACAGAAGGGGGGAGTAGAATTTAGGAATTCCTGGTAAACATATTCTCAGTTTAGGAACAATTAATCAGATAAATGATTAAATATTAATTAAGTCAACATATGGTTGACATATTAACTACTCTTTGAACTCTGTTAACCACTGATTTTGCTAATTTTTCCTTAACTGAAAATATTTTTGCCAGGAATTCTTAAATTGTAATTATCCTAAAAGTTCCAAAGCAGCACTAAGTTTGCTGGATTTTTATGTTTTGGAACATTGTTTTTTTTATAGAAAAAGAAATATTGTTAAGAAGGGAGAGATTTATACAGCAGGATATATGAAGATCACTTTACCACAGTAAAAATGAAAAAGAGATAGATATCAATATCTTAAAGACTCCAGACTTAGTAGGGAACTTCCTGTGTTGCATAAACCCCATGAACTGAGGCTCTAACAAAGAACTTAAGATTAATGCGTTGTGCCTTCATCCTGTGGGATATCATTTTGTTACTTTTCGTTCATGATGACTAGAATAGAAATCTCAGACTTTGGTTTTGGCATCTGAATATAGTTCTTTTATTTTTATTAGTAGTATTATATCAAGTGTTTGATAATGTGCTTTTTATATTCAAAGAAGAAAGAACAAGTGCAATAATTTTTGAGATGTTTAGACGTCAGTCAGTACCACCAATAGACAAAATGCATTGTACTGGTGATTGGTATTCAGCTATTTTGGGAGGTGGAATGCTCTGGTAATGGATTGGAATCCGTTAGCATTAGCATTCTGAGTTGGAAAATTAGTTTTTTTTTTTTTTTTTTCCATTTTGAATAGCAGACTTTGACATGTAGATCTAGTCTTACGTGGGCAAAATGTGAAGACTGTCTGGGTGGAAAACGGATCTGGTCATGACTGTCAGTATCCCATAATCTTGGCCGTCCATGTGCGATTGGACGGCCATGATTTTTTTTTGAAAAAAACACGTTTTAAAAATAATAATATGAAAAGACGAGCAAAATCATGGCCGTTCGTGCGCGAACGATCATCCACGATTTAACTTCCCCCATTATGTTGCAAGGCAATATGATGGGATCCGGATTGGTCTGGGTGAGTTATGGGAGAAAGTGTCTGTTCTTACACTTGGACATTATATTGGCTTGTGAAAGATACCTTCAGCAGAAATGCCAAATAAGTGAGCATAGGCTGACAGAATTTATGTCTATCTCCACTTCTACAGATTGGTTCAGGTTTTATTTCCATTTCTCATTAGATAACTGAATAGTCCTAAATGCAGTTGAGGTTAAGTTTTTGGGTGAACTATAGAAAGTTTGATATGAATGCTTTATATTGCACTGGATCTGGTTAGGTTTGTGGACAGATTACTGGTGCTTGTTAAAATGTGAATTGTGGCAATTTCTCTAATAGGTGTATTGACACATTCTACTTATTTGATGCAAGCTTTTTAATTGTACCATTGATGGCTATGCTTGTCTACAGTATTTGAAAGATCAGAGGCTTCCTCCGCAGACATTTATTCCTCTGCAATCAGTCCGCGTGAAGCCAATAATTGAAAGATTGCGCACATTAGGTGGTACGGCAAAGCTGGTTTTTGACGTCATTCAATATCCTTTTTCACCAATGACTGCTTCAAAGATCCTCTTGAAAAATTTATTAAAGCTTCTTTTTTGTTATTTGAATTGCTTGTAATGAATTGAGAATTTGTGTCTTGAAATTTACCTTCTACAGTTACCTTGTCCGTTGGGACTAGATTTTTTGCTTGACCTTGTGTGTTACTACTTGTCTGAAAGTTGAACAATGTGAATGTTGACATAATGCTTGAATAGTTCTGAATCTGACAACCCACACATTTCATTTTATTATTTTAATGCCCTATTTGTCCAGCAATTGCATACATTTGCAATATTTTTGTTCTATGTCCTTCCTGTTGACATTGAAATTATTTTCAAAATTCTTAAGGAGTATGTAATCTCCTTTAGAAGGCAAAGCGTTAAGCAGGTGTTTCCTTGGGTGGAGTTATCATGTTTGTCATGGTTCTTTGTGGTGTTTAACCATGTTGACCTTTCTCCTTAAGAACTGCAGCTGATTTGCATTACTTTGATTTGTCTTTCAATTATTTGCAATTGCAATTTGATGTTTATTTTCTATCTAAGTGGGATAGTGTAATCTAAGATGTGTTCATTTATCTTTCTCAGGCATTTCTGTAGCTCATCTTAATTTTGATTTATTGTCTACTTTTCCATGATATTCTTTGTGTAGGTTAAATGTAATATTTGCTTTGCAAAAATATTTTGTGATTACTATAGAACATTGTAAGCACTTGGGGACCTTTTGACAAACACAAAGACGCAGAGTATTTTTTATATAGTTAAACAAACTTTCACTCTCTCACGCGTATTTGCTGTTCTCTTCACAACATACACATACACTCGTTTTACGTAGCTTTTATTGAATAAATTTGTGATTTCTTTCCCTCACAGAATATTTTATTATTTTGCAATTTTCTATATTGACAGTGATTTGTAGAGGTGCAACCATTATAGCTTTATCAAACTTTGTTGGCCTTTATTCTCTTAAGCTCCTAACAGTTTGCTATCCTTTCATTGTTCTGACCAACCTATGTTGTTGTGTATTGCATTATGTGTTAGCTTCTGAAGTCATTGCTTTTTCCTAATTCCTATAGCTGCATAAGATTGAACCCCCCCTCCCCCCCCAAAATTTGGAAATAAAACTTTTTCAGGGGTTACAGATTTTTTTTTTAGATTTTGTTTTATGGCTTCCTTTCATCAAAACTCCCTCAAACTTTCTATAATTTTTTATGATTTCCTGGAAAGGCAAATACACACTCTGATTTTAACTAGGTGGTTTGCTTAAGCACTGAGCATAGCTCATTCTTGTATTTACTTTAAATCATCACGATTCTCAATTTCTTTCCACGCCTTTTGTTTGTAAGTAAATTATGTGCCTGTAATTGACTGAAAAATGCCTTAAGCTGTTCAACTTAACTTGTGCAAGTTTGATCCTGCCTTGGAGAAGGCAATTCTCTTTGCTGTTGGGAATACTCTTGTTTGTGATGATCTTGAGGAGGCCAAAGTTTTGGGCTGGAGTGGTGAGCGGTTCAAAGGTAACTATGCTCTCTGTCTTGTTGTACATGTTTTGTGTCTTCTTACTGTCATATGTCAAATGTTTTTTTTTTTCTCGGTTCCTTTGGCTCCAACTCGGGTTCAGAATATGTCAAATATTGTCATTTCCAGAAGGATTGTTATTTCACCTTGATGACTAAACACACCTTTCTGCATTTTAGTATTGAAAAAAATATGAATACGTAAAAAAAAAAAAAGCTGGGTTGCATCAGGTCACAAATGACCCAACATTACAACCCGCAGAAAACTCCTCTTCTGGGATGAAGATGGAATCGCAGAATCGTGTGATTCCCAGCCTGAATTGCACTGGTCTGTGCCTGACTATGATGTGGCCACCGATATGTATTGGTGGCCAAGTGAACCATTGGCTATATGATTTCTATAACATGGTCATTCACTCCTTCCTTTTTGGGAACTTAACATTTTTATAATTTTTACTTGACTCTGATCTTTAGACATCTTATATGTTTTTCTTATTATCTATTATTATTTCTTGCTCCTGGAGAATGTGTACTTTATTGACTTTGGGTATGCAGGATGCTTTCCTAATTCCTTTTAACATTTCTTATTTGAATGCGAAATTTTAATCTTTGTCATATATTCTTTGATTAGTTGTAACTGTGGATGGAATTCTGCTGACAAAGTCTGGCACAATGACTGGTGGCACTAGTGGTGGAATGGAGGCTAGGTCAAAACAGTGGGACGACAAAAAGATTGAAGGTTCTTAATTTTTTTGAAATACAGTTCAAGCCATTTTGCTCTAGCAAGTAGCAATAATCATGCTGTATTTTAGGTTTTAAGAAAAAGAAAGACCAGTATGAATCAGAGTTGGAAGAGGTAGGATCAATAAGAGATATGCACCTTAAGGAGTCTGAAGCATCCGGAAAAATTAGTGGACTTGAAAAGAAAATTCAATATGCTGAGATTGAGAAGGTAACTTGATTATTTTATCGATTTTTTCCTGCCATCATGAAAATTATTGGTTGTTGATTTGGTCTGCTGTCTGCAAATCGTTTTTTCAAGTCTGCCATCATGAATGTTTGAAGTTATGATAATTGTTTGGGCGGGGGGCACATGGGGAAGCTAGATGCCAGAGATAACTTAAAACCAATCACGTTTTGCATAAAAAAGTCTGTCTATTATGTCTAAGCCACAATCTCTTTCTTGGGTTATAAGCTAGATCTAGAGGATGGAAATCAAAATAATGCCACACTGAATAAGGGAAAGGATTAGTAATATTGAGTTTGCTGGTGGTCAATGGCTTAATTTTTAATATAGTATTGACTATTGAGTGCTTGAGAAGGTTTTTTTTTGTTTTTGTATATATGTAGATAGATAAGTGCCACTTTCGGCTGGGAATTAGATAAGAGAACCTGTATTACACTGGTGTCTTTTTTTTGGCCTCTGGTTATGGAATATTTCAATTACACCATCTTTTTATGTTTTTAATTTTGGCCAGCGAAGCATTGAAGACAAACTTTCAAATTTGAGGCAAGAAAAAGAGATAATCAAAGAAGAAATTGAACGTATCAGTCCAGAATTTCAGAAGGTAAGGTGACTTTGACAATGGTTGCTTTTAGTCATAGTGTTATATTTGTATACCTAACTGGTTACTTGGTGTTTACTCTTTGCAGTTAAGTGGCGCTGTTAATAAAAGGAATGCTGAAATACTTAAGCTGGAGAAGAGGATCAATGAAATTACTGATCGGATTTACAAAGACTTCAGCAGGTCGGTTGGGGTTGCAAACATCCGTGAGTATGAAGAAAATCAACTCAAGGATGCTCAAAATGTAGCGGAGGAGAGGCTAAGCTTGAGCAGCCAACTTTCAAAATTAAAATATCAGTGCGTTCTTTCTTCCTTTTCTTTTCTTGGCCTAAACTTCTCTGGTGTCATCTTTCGAAACTTGACATACATGCCTCCCTCGCTCCGGGGGGGGGGGGGGGGGGGGGGGGGGGGGGGGGGGGGGGGGGGGGGGGGGGGGGGGGGGGGGGGGGGGGGGG
>JASKGM010063693.1:0-13743 GCA_034509205.1 Ceratonia siliqua
CCTTGTCCCACTACTTTAACCAACAAGGGATTATTCACGAGTCTTCTTGTGTTCACACTCCACAACAGAATGGGGTGGCAGAACGGAAAAATTGTCATCTTCTTGCCACCACCCGAGCCTTTTTATTCCAAACCAATGTTCCTAAACGATATTGGGGGGAAGCAATCCTTACAGCCACTCACCTCATAAATTGATTACCCTCTAGGATTTTGGGATTCAAAAGTCCTATAGAAACACTTGCTCAGTTCTACCCTGACATTAGTACCACAAATCACCTTGTTACTCGGATATTTGGATGTGTCATTTGTTCACATTCACAATTCACATTGAGGCAAACTTGACCCTGAGCCATACGATGTATTTTTGTGGGGTATTTTTCCACTCAAAAGGGATACAAGTGCTATCATCCACCTACCAACCGATTCTGTCTCTGCCGATGTAATTTTTGCTGAGCATGAGCCATACTTTACCTAACCTTATCTTCAGGAGGAGACCACATTATTGGAAGATAAGGATAAAGATTTTTTTCTTCTAGGCCTACCTTCATTTCAGCCATTATCATCTATGTCCATATCCTCACATCCCACAGGTGATGCTACACACCCACGATTCTCTCAGGTGTACTCAAGGAGGGCATATCCTGTTTCTGAACCAGAGCATGTCCCATCATCAACCACGAACTCTGGAAATGAGGTAACAACTCCTGACCCTTCATTTACAGCCGAACCTATATCTGATATTGATTTGCCTATTGCTGTTCGGAAAGGAACTCGAGAATGTGCTAAACATCCTTTATGTCCTCTTTCACACTTTTTGTTTCTTGAAAATTGTTCACCATCTCATAGGGGGTTCCTTGTAAGTCTAAACACAGTGTCCATTCCTACTACACTACCTGAGGCCTTATCCTGTAAACATTGAAAAAATGCCATGGCTGTTGAAATGGAAGCTTTGAACAAAAATCAAACTTGGGAAGTGGTGGACTTACCTAGAGGAAAAAAACAAGTGGGATTCAAATGGGTTTATACTGTCAACTATAAGGCAAATGGCACTCTTGAGAGATATAAAGCCAAATTAGTTGCCAAGGGATTCACTCAGACATATGAGATAGACTATCAAGAAACTTTTGCTCCTGTTGCCAAGATGAACACAGTCAAAGTCTTACTGTCCCTAGCAGCCAATTACAATTGGCAATTGCAGCAATATGATGTAAAAAACGCCTTCTTACATGAGGAGCTTGAGGAGGAAATATATATGAAATTCTACCTGGTTTCAGTGAGAATTTGGGCACCAACAAAGTATGCAAGCTCAAGAAAGCATTGTATGGACTGAAACAATCTCCTAGAGCTTAGTTTGGGAGACTCACCAAAGTTATGATAAATATGGGATATAAACAGAGTCAAGGTGATCATACTCTCTTCATCAAACACTCGGAATCAGGGGGAGTCACGGTTCTCTTGGTATATGTTGACGATATGATTGTGACAGGAAATGATGAGATGAAAAAACAAGCCCTGAAACACAGGTTGACAAAGGAGTTTGAAATTAAAGAACTAGGAATACTGAAATACTTCTGGGAATTGAAGTTGCACACTCCAAACAGGGAATCTTTATTTCCCAACAAAAGTATATTGTTGACCTTTTAAAATAAACTGGAAAATTAGCCTGCAAACCGGCTAGTACACCAATAGATTCTAGTCATAAACTTGGAGAAGCAAAAGAGGGTTTAGATGTTGACAAGGAAATGTATCAACGATTAGTTGAAAGACTTATTTACTTGTCTCACACTAGACCTGATATTGCCTATGCTGTGAGTATAGTAAGCCAATTTATGCATAATCCGAAAGAGGTTCACTTGCAAGATACTGCACTACCTTAAAGGAACTCCAGGGAAAGGAATTATGTTTAAAAAGAGTGATGGACTCTTGCTTGAAGCATATACAGATGCTGACTATGCTGGGTCAGTAGTCGATAGGAGGTTTACCACTGGCTATTGTACTTTCCTTGGTGGAAACCTAATCACATGGAGGAGCAAGAAACAGAATGTTGTAGCTAGGTCCAATGCAGAAGCAGAATTTTGAGCAATGACACAAGGAGTTTGTGAGTTACTATGGATGAAGATTATTTTGGAAGATTTAAAGATTAAGTGGGATGACCCTATGAGACTTTACTGTGATAACAAACCCGCAATCAGTATTGCACATAACCCAGTGCAACATGACAGAACAAAATACATTGAAGTGGACAGACACTTTATCAAAGAGAAATTGGACAGTGGTTTGATCTGTACACTGTATGTGCCCACCAACTCTCAACTCGCAGATGTGCTTACCAAGGGATTGAGTAATCCGCTGTTTCAAATAATTATTGCCAAGTTGGGAATGGATAATATCTATTCACCAGCTTGAGGGGGAGTGTTGAAATATTGTGGTAATTAGAATCCCTTGATTAAGGTTGTAATTATGGTGATTAGAATCCCTTGAGTAAGGGATAATTAATTCTGTAATTAGGGACAATTAATTATGTAATTAGGAGTTGATTTCTTTCCTTTTCTACATAAGGCACATTGTGTATATATTAATGGTGTTATTTCCTTGTAAAGATATTGAGAAATACAGAGCCATTTCAATTTCTTCTCTGTTTTTCCTTTTCCACACTAAGCTCTTTAGAAACTAACTACCAAACACAGCAAATAATCTAAATAACAAAATTTTAGTGATAAAGAAAGGCTTAAAGCATCCAAAGAAGCATAAAAAAAAAGCCACAAATCAGAACAACCACACCTGAAGCAATGTTCATCGGAACCATATCTTCGGCAAGCCAAAAATTGGTTGGCGGTATGCTCTAAACACACACCCAGCCTGTAGATCTTCAAAAAAAAAAAACACAAAAAGCACGGTGTTCTAGTCGAAGGGCACAAGCCCAGCCACCACCGTCCACGGTCATCATTGCCGATGAGATCTAATGTGCCAGCAACGTGGTGTATCCGCCGGCGAGCGTCGCATAGCCACCACACATCCAGAACACTAGCCACACTAGCACAAAATGCTCAAATCACATCCTTCTCTCAAGCCTAGCACATGGTCTTGGTCGGAGGGACCACGCCAGCGATGACGGTGCTTATCAGAGGGTTGTCGGTTGTTAGAGAAGGCCGCCGGTCAAAATGGATATAGGGATGGGAAGGGATTTAGGAAATTAGGATTTTTGAAAATTTTGGGAAATTAAGGCTCTAGAAAAATTTAGGGAAATTAGGGATTGAGAAAAATTTAGGAAAAAAGAGGCCCAGATACCATGTTAGAAAGTAAAGAAAGAATGAGAATGGGAATGAGATTACTGACTTGTCCACCGTTAGATTCTCTATATGTCTATTTATAATGAAATATTAGAGTACACATTGTATTAAAGACCCAAGCCCACTAGGGCAACATATGCTACCTAATACCATGAGGAAACATATAATACTCTTAACAATTTTCACAAAATTACAATGAAATACCAACTGACATGCTTATTTGTTGTACTTTTGGTAGAAGCACCTTTTTAAAATGCACAGCAATACCAAACTGAGTCATAATGTGTCCTTTTAGTTCATATTTATAATGTAGAAATAATAAAATGGAGCTCCCAATCTGGAAATTTTGATGGAGTGAAGAATCTTACATGTCCACCATCATAGACTTCCATTCGTACTTGCACCACATATGCACGTCTCCTTATGATGGCTTATTGTGAAGCTTGTATCAAGTAGGGAAGAAAGTTAAGATTATTTTAGGTTAAATGAATTTTGATGTTAGCTTTTAGGAGAACAATTTGAAGCTAACTTGATGGCCTAATCGTGTAAGTTAGCCCTGCAAAGAATGTACATTATTTGTCTCCAGACTTTTTCTTATATATATATATTTGATAGTAGAAACAGTTGGAATTCAATGGGTAGGTGGGCATTTGTCTCTTCCCACCACTTCCCCTGGAGGCATCCACTTACACATTCACGGCGGCACTAATCGTTAACTCAGAATATATTTGATTTCAATCAAAATTGATGATATAATTTCCCTCTGCAGGATAACGAACTGGTCTTGGAAGCTTATGTCAAGTCATGGGTTTCTGGTGCCCTTGACAGGGCTGCAATTCGAGGATCGGTTGCATATACTCTGGTTGTCCATCATATTTCCTCTTTTATATATCATGTCTGCCCCACAGATAGGCTGTTGCTCCGGAACAGGCTTGCTAGGTCTCTCTTGCGAGATTATGCTCGGAAGCGGCAACATGAGGTGAGCAAGTTTTAAAAACTTTCACCCTCATACCATATAGGGAAGATAGTTGGTTAGACAATTCCCATTCAGAATTTGTGCTGCCATATATAATCAGAGTATTTCTAGGCTATCTGGTCATGGAAATGTTAGAGATCATGGGAATAATATTAAGTGAAGAGTGTGTGTGAGTGTGTTGTCATCAAATTAATTGGAAGTTAAGACCACCAGTGTGCAGGGTTACCTCACTCTGTAGGTAAATCCTAATTTGAGTATCTGTCTGACTTTTGGGACTATGGAGTAGAATACAAGATTTTCTAGTTTTTTTTCTCCTGAATTATATGGGCATTATTTCTTCTAGGTGATGGTGGTGTAGGCAACATAATGCTATCTATAACAATTACTGATGGAACTTTTGTTACAGGGAATGATACTGAATCTCATTCGCTATAACAAGCCATCAACATATGACATGGATGAGCAGCAGGATGGTTTACTGCAGGAAAATAGCTGGTTGGAGAAAAGGCTAGAAGTATTGGTTGAGGCTTGTGAGGGAAACTCCTCTCTTTTGACAGAAGTAAGGAAGTTAAAGGCCATCGCAAAGAAGAGTTAATTGTGAGGTGACCAACGACATGCACATGTACATATCAGAAATACAGGGAAAGGACACATGGAACAAAGAGCATATAGGAAATTCACTCAGTGTTGTTGATGGCATTTATACAATCTCTTACATTGAGTCTATAAGATATGTTATTATTGCCCATATCCTATACAATTATCATCATCTTAAGGACGAATAGTTCCCTGCTGGGAATAAATTTTTCCAAGTGAATTCATTGTGGTGACTGGTCTTGATCATTGGCGAGTTTTGATATTAATTTACATAGAAATTTGTCCAGCTTCCTGCTCAGACCTTTTTAAAAACTTGTAAAAGTCAGGTTCGCGTTCTGGCCCATGTTCTAGCCTAGTGGTGACTCACCAAAGATGGCCAAAGTGACAAAAGCTTATCTTCAGAAGGGTGGCAGTGTAGTCATGTTGTCTAAAGGAGACATTAATAATTGTATTAGTACAAGAATGGACATATGTTGTTGAGGTATTCGGAGAAATATGTCCACTGCACAATTAGAATCTTCCATGCAGTCTTTGGTGAGTATTGAGTAATGTTACTTACAAAAAATCTTGCAAGCCATGTACAAATTATTGAGGTGATTATATCTAAATTTGATAGAAAAAAGTTTTAGTGAACCATTAGAATTTAGATACAACTACTTTAACGGTTTGAGCACAATTTGTGTGAGTAATATTGATTTGTGTTCATTGTTGGAACAAAAGATACGGAGTTTTTCTATCAAAATTCTGGAAGCATGTCCTAAGAGTTGCAATTCACATAATGAAATATTGGATTTGACAAAATGGTCAGAAAGCTTCAGGACTGTACATTATGAAGGGATTCTGGTAGAAAAATCTCTGAAGACCACGCTGTATTGGATGGAACTTGGAACTTGAATGAATATTAGTAGATTTCTGTTCCTGGGGTGCTTTTACATGAAATTTATTACCAATGAGGACTAAAAAAATGTTTTTCTTAACAATAACATTAACTTATGACTCTGAAGTTTTAGTTGTTGGCCGAAATTCTGGTTTCTGGATATTTGCCTTTTCACTTTTTTAAGATATTTTTTAGTACATGATAATGTAAGAAAAAAACTAAAAGTTCATGGATAAAACATATAACAATTATAAGAGACTGCTTATGCTTCTAAAGATTAAAGACAACACCATAGATAAAGAAATAACGACACACCTTTTAAGCATTAGTATTATAGATCTTAAATTACAAGAAAAGTTACAACACCAAGTTGATTAAGTTTGGGTGCTGTGTGAATGGCAGCTTCCAAAATTAGGCCAAATATAAGTAACAAACGTCCATCCAAAGAATAGATATGAATTATATATCCTTAAATAACAATTTCACCATAAAATTAATAAGAATTTAGAGAGTACATAGTTTAAGATACTACTGAGAAATGTTTAATTAGGACGTCAATATAAAGCAAAAACATAATGGCTATGGCATATTGATCAGTTAATGTAAGCATTTCATGGTTTCACAGATCCTCATACATGCTGATAAATAAGGAGATATAACAAGCATCTTATGCTTCATTGAAAATAAACTAAGCCACCTAATTTACTTGTCCTAATTCATGTTTGATCCGTTGCCACACCTCTTTCATTCCTGCACATATGAACTCTTTAATGTTAGGCAATATTCTCGGAGAATGAAGAAAAACTCTAATCTAAATTCACAAAAGAAAGGTCAGTCTCGGAGAATGAAGAAAAACCAGAACTCTAATCTAAATTCACAAAAGAAAGGTCTATGAATATCGAGCGTGCACACGTGTGTGTGTATATATATATATATATATATATTCAAACGTATTCTTACATTATTTTTACTTCCTGAAACTGCACTGGCTGGCGAATTTGGAATGTACCTAGCCCACTGTTAATTTGTAGCAAGTTAGAATATTAAACAATGAGATTTAAAAGTTTTCATCAAGCAGTGTAGTACTGTCAACCCTAAAGTCCAAACTGAGAATATGTGAGTTTGTGTGTCTGAGTTTTGTGTATGGTTAAAGAGTTACATTTTTTGCTGCTGCGCTGAAAGCTTCTCGATGTGGAATCTCAGGGTTGGCTGCTTTAATGCGTTGTATCTCCTCTCTGACATGCACATCAAATCAACCCAAGTTGGACTTAGTATAGTACTCATATTTTATGATTGAGTTATTAAGCATCGTGAACAGTTTTTCATCAGATTTAGTATTTTCCTGTTTAAATCTTATAAAGTATCATCATGCCTAGGAAGAAATGAGTATGTAATAGTGTACACTGTGGAGTGTGGTCTTGGCAAAGACAAAGGCAGATCATTTGTACTTACTTCATGAAACGATTGTAAGCGGAAGGAAGTCGGTGTTTCTTCTCAGGTGCTGCAAAAACAATATCAAAACGGAGAAGCAGTGGTGGGTTTGATGAAAAATGGAATATTCATACTTTTGTAAGTAGTGGTGGGTTTGATATATGAAAAATGGAATATTCATACGTTTGCAAGTCAATTTTAATTTGGAAAAGTTAAAACAAAAACAAAAAAGTTGCTGCGAGCTGACTACGTACGTTTTACAACAAAAGGTGCCGCTTTGGGGGACACTGGATCACCAGATGTAGTTAATGATGAGGAAGATGAAGACGATGCTTGTCCCTTCTTGAAATCGCTGTAAAACCCCTGCTTTTTAGAAAAAAAAATTAAATACTTACTGTTTCCTTTGTAATTACTAATTAGCAATTATTATCTCACAGACAAGAACTATACACACACAAACACAACAAAGAAAATAAGAGAAAATAAGAACAGAAAGGCATAGTATTTAACATGGTGGTTATAATGGACATCAACCTGAAGACTCAGTGTGTGATCAACGCTTTCATTTTGATGAGATGGAGGAGGTCTGGTGCTCAAAAAAGAGAGGTTGCTGCAGTGACCGCACTTCACTGTCACAGTGTCCAGCAGCCTCTTGCATGGGATGCCAACCTATTATTAAGCAACAAGAACATCAACAACAACCTGAACCGGATATACCAATGAGCCTTTAGGCTGATGGTAATTCGAACTCCAGTGAAAAAAGAAAAAGAACCAGATACAGATTCGTTCTGGTTACATCCAGTTAAAGTATACCTATCACTTTTATAATTAAAATGCATATACTACATAATTTTTATCTAGATTTTGAACAAAAGATGATATGGAGAGATAGATAGGTAGATAGATGGATAAAAAAGATGATCATGTGTTGGCTTGTTTTGTATGCAAATATATAATTAAACAAAAGTGAAATGACAGAGCTGATAGTTCTTAAGTTTGGAGGTGAAGTTACAGCAAGCACAGTGTTGCAGAAGTTGCAACGGACATAGCAGAGGTGCTCAGAAGGTGGAACCAAGTCCAAGATGACTTTCTCTTCGAGGTTCATATTGAATAAAGAAGAGGAAGAAAGAAGCAGAAGGAGGTGATAGAAGAGCTAGCTAGTGTAAGAAGATAATGGTGCGGATGTAGGGTTTATGATAGCAAGTGAAAGGCTCTCTCTGCTGATATAAGTAAAAAGAGATGAAGACTTAAGTGTAGCGTCAAAAAGAAGATCTAGGGTTATTACCACATAGTCTTATAGTACCAGCTGCTGCAATGTATTGCATGCTGTATTTTGCAGACTTGGGCTGCACGGGGCACTGACACTAACAAGAATGGCCAAAATCTCGTCAGTTTCTCGCATATATATATTCTCGGCAAGATCTCTTCACTCTTGGGAGAAAAATGTTAATTACCATTTCATACAAAAATTAAAATACCTTTAATCTCAATACATTTATATATATTGCTGTTATTTGGTATATTTAAAAAGTTAGACAAAAACTAGTGGCTTGTTTGTCCGTGCATAACGTTAAATCTTCACTTTTGTATTTACCTATTGACAAAAATAAAAATAAATAAATACTTGTTTGTGTTTTTAGGAGTATTAATTAGGGTAACCTCTTAACGAATCGAGTCAAACAAATTATTTTTTTTAAATGACTTTTAAAATTTAACATGGCTCTAACACTATATGGTTACAGGATTAAATAGGCCTTGACGGATCAGCAGATAAAAAAATTATAAAAAAAATTATAAAATTTCATAACAAAACCAAACATAACTTATCAATCAATCATTATCAATAATTATGTAAAATTTTTATACATAATAAAACATCACAAATCCATCATAAATTCAATATCCACAAAGACAATAGCATGAAATTAAAAATAAAATGATTAATCAATTATTTTTAATAATTATATTTAAATTTTACTTAAATAAATTTGGTACAATTATTGAGTTGTCATATTCATCTTCATTTACATAGCAAAAAAACTTAAAAAGTAAAAACTGAAAAAAATCGTTTAAGTGTAAAAAAAAAAAAGACTCAACCTAGAGGTCCTAGCTTAACCAAACTTTAAACAAATTAGGCAAAAAATAACTCTAATTTTTTGACTTAAAATCCGCACTTTACCTTAATTGGCTTCCCATCATGTAATTCTTTTCTCTCGTGGAAGTCATTCAGTACATAAAAGGTAATGAAAACTTGCTATTAATTAGTTCACACATATTTAAATAATAGTTATTATATTTATACACAACTTTTTTTATATTATTTTTACATATATTTTACATATATTATTATCTATAATCTATTACCATCATTAATTTACATTAAATTAATGATTAATATTAAAAGTATAAGAAATGTGTATATTTTTTAGTATATAAGTAACATTATTGTTTAAATAATTTCTTCATAAACCATATATGGCAATATTTTATAGAAAATCGGGTGTCTCAAATATCACAATTGTTTTTATCAGTCATCAAAGTATTTTTTAAATGCATTTATAGTATTATTTTGGCAAAAGTTTTATCATAATTTAAATTTTATACATTAGAATTTTTACTTAATTATAACATACCTTGATCTTATGGATTTTATTTCTATAACCAAAAGTTTAATAGTAATATATTATATTAGAAGTTATATCATGCTTGATATTTTATTATGTTACTTATTAATATGTTTTTTAATGCTTTGAGCTTATAAGATATTTTAATTTTAAGTTATGTATCATTATTATAAAAACAACTATGTCTTCTTTAATTTATTTAGATGTTTTAATAAAAATTTAAGAATTCTTCGACACTAGTATAGAAGAAAAAAAGTAATATTTGGAAGGTATTTTAACAAAGGGATACATTCCATATATATTTTTTAATTTTAATTAATTTGTTTTTTTAGTTTTTTAATAATGAGAAGTCAATTTTATGTTTAAAAAATTTTTAAAAATTACATGATATAATTTTTTAAGAAAAAAAAATCAAAGAAAAAGTAAAATATTTTAAAAAAATACAAGAAATTGAGAAGAAAATAATAGATGATAGAACGTATAGACAGTAGAATAATGGGAAAGTAGCTTAGAAGTTTCCCTTAACAAATTCAAATATACAAAATCACATAAATTCACTTCTAGACCTATATATCTAATCAACGAAAAAATTTAAAATTTTAACTATAATCTAATTCTATCCTTAATAAAAATCAACTTATAAGAGAAAGAATTATCAATGTTTATATTTTATATTTAGTCTTTTCACACTTCTTATATGAAAAGACTAAATATAAAATATAAACGTTAACAATCCTCTTTCTTATAAACTAATTTTCTAATTTTTAAACCAACTATATTTTGGGTCTTTTAACTTGGATGGCCTCAATTACACTAGAGGATGATTCTCTTCCAAAGGAGATCATTGTCTACCTGCACTGCAGAACTTGTACATGCGTTAACCATAATCACCATATAACACAAATATTTTGCAGAAATACATTACTTATATTAAGTCCTTTTTTGTTTCCAAATATATTCTTTCGCACATATTATAGTCTACCTGCTGTTTCGCAAATAACTGTGACATATCTTCTAAGCATAAATACTGTAAAATTGATGTCAAGAGTTCGATTTTGCTGTTACATAACCAAAAACAAGGTCCACCTAATGTTCCTTATGTTTATTATGGTAAAAATGCTTCCTATAACTTTCTCTGGATGTTACACAAGTTATTCATTGTTATCCTTTCCACATATTATAATCCCTAATGCTTTTAAATTTCAAATGGTCAGAAAATAAAGGATGTATACGTGGGTACTTATTAATGGCTTCTCATATATTTAATGATGCAAAAAATCCAAGTTGTTCCCCACTTTACCAACGGTCTTTTAGTTGCAGTGATTAATGCACCAGCTACAAAAGTGGGTGGCAATGAACTTCATTGGAATCAGAAGCCTACCCTGTAAATATAGGGAGCTCAATGAAATTTATGTTAGCAGAAGATAAAATTCTCTCAGAAAACATTCAGCAAACACCTTGTTAGCAATCATTCTGATCAGTCCTCCTTAAACAATAACTTTGAAGCATTAAGCAGCAGACCCAGGATCTGATTTGAATGAATTTGATCATAAAACAATCAATTTCTTGAGTTTCACCCTTCTTTATTAGTAAAATTGTATAATATGTATGATCATATTGGGCAAGTCCCCTGAAATAGGCATGGTCACCGGTTCAACACAATTGAACCACATGCATATGATGCAAATTGCATCTATTAATTGAAACACAAAGACCAACATAAAGTAAACTAGAAGATAAAATCAAGCTAAGAAGGAAGAACCAAAATATCAGGAGAAGTTGAACACAGAGGGAAGAAAAAGCAAGGGAGAAAAGATAGTGAAGATAAGGAGACCTGCCATTGTAATCCTCCTTTTGTGGGTGCAGGACTTGAATGGGAAATCTGAGAGAGACAGCTCCTAGAGTCACATGTCACTGTCATAGTATAATTAAATTTAGAGGCAAAGCCAGGAGATGGGGTTTTTGGTGTCCTTTTGCGATGGGACGATTCCACAAGTGCCAAACAAGGTAACAAATCTACTCCCTCACTTCAAGCCCTCACCTTTCTGTGCTTGTATAAAACGACTTTCCCAAGGTCACCCTTTTGTCATTGAGGCCCTCTCTCTCTCTCTTTCCTTTTCTCTAGTCCGATGAATGCCAGTAATTACTTTCTGGTATTACCCACCTCTCTGTGATTCACATAAATTCTCAGCAGATGGGGGTTTTCACCCACTAAGAGATTCCCTTGTCTTCCTTCAATTTTGCACACAGTCCCATTCACGTCCTGTTTCTCCATGTAGTTCTGTTCATTAACTTATTTGGACACAATCATTTGGTGTATTTTCACCTCAACTTCTTATCTATATCGGGAAACTAGCACATGACACCTCCTTCCCTCCCTTTCTCTCAATGTTAGGGCAGAGTTTACAATCATGCTCAAGTCGTCACCATTGAAGGTCATTATATGTTGCTTGCCTAAAATGGGTATTGTGATTAGCATTTAGCACCTAACCTAAGTTACTCTGAGTTTTGGGTTATGAACAAATCAATATTGAACTTTATTATTAAGTTTAAGGGTCATATTTCAACAAAATTTTAAGATCATTTATTAAATTTAGCACATGATCTATTGAATTACTCAAATCATGATCTATTGAACAAATTTTAAAACACATTTATAAAATTTAGCACATTATGTATTAAATTACTCAAATATTGATTATGAAAAACCCAAGGTTGGACTTTATTAGGTTCAAGTGTCGGGCTTGAACATGTTCATTAGTAAAATTGAGTTGGGATTGAGCTTTTATTTTATAAATTGAGCTAAGTTTACTCACATAGTTTAATAAAATGTTTTTGAGAAGGTATATAGATTATATATAGGATAATTTTATTTTATAAACTAAGCTCGGGATTGGGTTTAGGCCTGATTTGTAATTACACATTTTTTATTATTTATTCTCTCATTTTATAAGATGTTTGTGAGAAGATACACAAGTTATAAGAGTAATACTGCTCAAAATAAACTACCCACAAGCATTGTATATAATTAAATATCCCTTTCAAAATTTAATTAACAAACCTAAATATTTAATATATATATTTTACTTGTCAAAGTCTAAACTTTCAAATAGATTTCCAAAGGTCCAAGAGCACTAGCTAAAGTGACACTCTTCATAATACTAAGTGTTAGTTAACTTTAACATTGGAGATTCAAACCTCCATCTCTATATAATGTTGAAATACTATTTATTGACAAAAAAAAACTTTAAAGGAGTCATTTGATTTGCAAGACATCAATAAACATGAATGTTGAATTAAAATATTTGGTCAAAAGAGGGCATTGTTATATTATTTTCCTATATTGGATTCAAATGATACGAATCAACATTGAAGATAATTAATTTTTTTATTATTTAAGTTAAAGGGTGTAACCTTAAGATTGCTTAAAAAATGACTTAATATTGATTGAGGCACAAATTAATCTAAGAATTCTTTTATTGTATATTAAAAAAATTTTATAATAGTTATTATGATAAACATTTTAAAAGTTTATAAATTTTTTTTTTAAAAAAAATGCTACAAATTGATAGCCACATAATTATTGCATGGGTTTTTTTTCTTGAAATCATTTATGGAGACAATTGTCAATTAAAACATACATCAGTTATATATTTTAGCTTCATCTTTTCAACAAAGTCGTTGTAGTATAGTGGTGAGTATTCCCGCCTGTCACGCGGGTGACCCGGGTTCGATCCCCGGCAACGGCGTTGAGCTTATAACTTTTATAGATATAGTAACCCTACAATATTATAAATATTTACTTTTATTTTAAGCACCGTGGACAGTGAAGTCGTTGTAGTATAGTGGTGAGTATTCCCGCCTGTCACGCCGGTGACCCGGGTTCGATCCCCGGCAACGGCGTTGAGCTTATAACTTTTATAGATATAGTAACCCTACAATATTATAA
>JASKGM010063704.1:0-17329 GCA_034509205.1 Ceratonia siliqua
TCAAAAGTATGAATAGGGTTCTCTCTAACTTTTATAACTAAAATATAAACAGTTATTATCACACTTCTTCTTTTCACGATTTTCTTACACATCTTCTCATATTTATTATTTTATTATTATTTATCAATCATATATTAATTATATATATATATATTATATTTTATTATATTTATGATAAAAAATAAAAATAAAAGAATTTTTTATTTTTTAATTTAATTTTGAATACTTAATGTTATGAATTTTTTTTTAAATTTTAAAATTTTTTTAAAATAAATAAAAAACAAATAAAAACAAATAAAATATTACTTTAAGAATAACTACTCTTAAAGTAAAACTTTTTCAAATATAAATGGTAGTTGGTAAGTAAGTAAATAGTAAATACATGAAATTTAAGAACTTTAAATCAATTCTGATTCTTGGATTGATTGATTTGGTGACGGCTGTTCAATCCACAATGGTTTAATTGGAGTATAGGAATTATGGATTAGTGGGTACCACCTTACGTGGAAAATGCGGGGGGCGCACTATCTGTTTAGCCCACCTTATGTACACAAATTTCACTCACTCAACCCCAAAGCATCATCTTTAACGACAAGTGACGTTTAATGAGACATTCTTTTCCTTGGAATAATCATCAAATTTTCATATGGTAGTATTTATAAAAAATAGGTACTTAATTAAAAATAAAAAAAATTATTTTTTATAATTAAATAATTATTTTTATAAAAAATAAAAAAATACATAGTATCATAATATCATATAAGAATATGATATTTATAAGACATCATATAATAATTTATTTATTATAAAATAAAATAAATATTTTTATAATTGCATATCTACTTTTTATAATAAAATAATCTTTATAATTAAATAACTATTTTTATATAAGATAAAAAAAATTATATAGTACCATGACATTATATAAGAATATAATGCCCTTGGGACATCATGTTAAAATTTAGTTTCTCGTGAGACACTAATGAATAATTATCCTTTTTTTTTAATATTCACAATTGAAATATAATTATATTTATGTTACTAAATATAGTGAGTTTGAATAATTTTAAAAAATCAAAATTTAATACCATACTATCATCTACAATAAAAAAAATAGTTATATTTAATTTCAGATAAACCCATTTTAAAATGATCTTAATAAAGTAAATTTAGATACATTCACTTATATATAATAATTATAAAATTTTTGAGTATTTTTAGTTATATAAGTAAAGATACTTATTTCTCAAATAGCATTCATTTGTGCAATTTTAAATTTGCATATGTAATCAAATTATGGCTTACAAATTTATTTCATCAGCATTATATTAGTAAAGTTTATAATTTACGTAGTATTTATATATTGATTAACGTAATTTGATATCATATATTTCTGTAAAGTACAAATGGTCATAGAACTAGCACATGAACTAGCTAGCATTGGAAATCATTTTCAATATGCCCACTATCATTTGAGCCGTCCATTGACCCATCTTCATGCACTACCCTTCTACTGCTTCCCCTTTCCTTTCTCCTTCTCTTTGGTCTGTTATTGTCTTCCTCTTCCTTTTCATTCACAAAGGAAATGAATGACCGAAGACGAGCTGAGCGAGACGAGCCTTCAAGGTTACCATTGGAGTGCCTGCTGAAACGGTAGGCCATTCGAATAACATAACAAAGGAGAGCCATAAAGCATGCTATGCCGCACAGAAGGAATAGACCCCAAAAGCTTTTGAGCTCAAGTCTGTCTATTCCTTGCTTTGCACCTTCTGAGCTGCATGCACTTCTTGTTAGCCATTTGTCATGTATTCTTTGGAGATCACCATTCTCTGATAGTTTTAGAATTGCAGTTGACATGTCAATTGCTAGAGGAGAGTCCCTTGGGAAGGCCTGTAATACGCAAAACATGGCGAAACAAAGTGTCAAACAACTATTTCAATTCAAAATTTTAAGTTGTGAGGTGAAGATTTAAAAATAATTTATTGTAATCTTTGAGGCAAAGCTGCTGTCAAAAGCTGATCTATAACAGTGTGGAGCTTCATAGGAAAGAGATGGACAAAGGCACTTACAAAACCCCATCCCATTTTGGTGAACTCCTGACCAACAATACCAAATTCACATCGGGTTGCTAGGAAGAGCTCCATATATGCACGTTCATCAATTATTGCAGCAACACCACCTTTAGCAGGCCCATCCTTTAAGGCTTTTTCATATTCTGTTGGGGAGTTAAGAGGAACGAGCCTGGATTTGAGTATGTTGAGCTCCTCAGTTAGATAATTTTCAGCAAATGAACCCCGCAGGAAACCAATGAGCTCGCTGCTTGTCACTAAGCTTTCAATTCCCTTCACTGGGGAAGACAGCTGTTCGACTGTAAGAATAGAGGTTAAACTAGCAATATAGCTCGAGTTGAGTATTAGAACCACAAACAGCCATATGATTAGCACTAAGCGACCAAGGGTGCTAACAGTTTTCTCTCCTGCAAAAAAAGGGATGTGTAAGGAATTGTGCCTGCTTTATCTAGATAAGTAGAGCTTCCATATATAACTTACTATGTGCAAAAAACAAGGTTGAAAAGCTAAACCTGAAAAGAGAAAATGCAGATGTTAGCAACATAGTATATACACTATGTGGTTTAGTCATCTTTTAACTAATTAATGAAAAACGTTATGCAGTTTATTCATTGTTACTCACCATATAATGGTGACAAACTGCCTTCTAGCAGGGCCCCTAAAATCATCATTTATCCGACGCTCTAAAATCCACACAACTGCTCCCACAACAAAGAAAAACATACCTGTCACAAACCACATCATTGGAGTAAATGGTCTCAGGAAAGCCCAAGCACTAGAGTTCAACTTCCTGATAGGAGCCACAACAACTAGCCCAGACTCAATATAAGGCTGTGTAAAATCCACTATCTTTGTCCTATTTGTGGTAATGGTAATGTCGCCTACCACAGCATCGAAGGCCTACATTTCAATCCAAAAAATTAAAATATTAAAAACTGATAAAACACATAAAGATAAAAAAATGAGAAGTTTTGTATCTGTATACTCACGCCAATTGTGATCTTGTGCAGAAGCTCTGCATTTAATGGGTTAGTTCGACCATCACCAAATGGAATAAACTTGTATGGAACTGGATAAGGCAGCAAGTCCAGTGCAGCAGTAAACACATCTACGCAATAACCACCAAACATTTCAGTGCCCTCAATTTCTGACACGAATTCACGGTAACTGATTCTAAGTGGTACCCCAATTCTCAAATGCCTTCCATTGTTAGCAAAAACCCAACCACGAGGTGTTACAGTTGTTTGACCAGGCCAGATGACACCATATAGTTTGGAATTGGAATGATTAGGAGCTTCCCCAGTGTGGAGGCCAGAGGAATTAGACCAATAACCAATCCTCCTAACCCCAGTGCCAATCACATTAATGACTTCATATGCAGAATGCATCAGTTCTTGATCTGGACTAAACATCAGTTGGCCTGTTAAACCAGTTATATTGACCTCTAAAGTTTTCTTTAGCAATAAACTACCATTAGCAAACACCCCTATAGTATTTAGATGCAGGCTGTCTCCCCTTAACATGTTTAGACTTGTATCATTTGAAAATGACAAAGTTTCTTCACTCTTGAAAAATGCATCCAGTGCATAAGCAAGAACCCAAACAGTGTCATAGGCATATAAGCCATAGGCATTCAACCCAAAAGAACCCTGATCAGAAGCTTTTTCCCTTGTTAGGTTACTCCACCTAGAAAGAAAATTCCTTTTGATTCCTGAATCTGGTGTGTACATTCGCAAGGTGATGACACCTTGGATGTAATTCATGGAAGAAGTAGACCTAGATGGATCAGTATCTAGTATGGTAGAAAGCCAATCAGTGGCTATCCACACATACCCACTTCCCATCATGTGAAGAGATTGAGCCACACGAAGAACCTCTACACCAAAATCAGGGGATATGTGGAGGACTATAACCCTTGACTCCATTAAAGCCACGTTAACTAGTGCACTGTTTATCTCTTGCGGGTCAATATTAATATTAGGTTTAAGGGGTGCTTTATATGAGATTTTACAACGTTTCTCAGCTAGCCTATCCCCTAATGTAGCTATCCCATTTCTTCCATGATCATCATCGATGAAAATTGCTATTACATCTCTCCATTGATAGTAGTTAACAATATCTGCCACAGCAGCCATCTGGAACATATCACTCTGTGTTGTTCTAACAAAATAAGGGAACTGAAGTGAAGACAAGGTGGGATCTGTTGCTGCAAATGATAGTAAAGGTACTTGCAGTTCATTTACTATATGTGAAATAACATGACCCATAACTGAGTACTGGGGGCCAATTATGGCCACAGTGTCTTTCTCCATCAATAATAATGCTGCAATACAAATTAGAATGGTCTATTAGTGAGTATGGAATATTTCTGAAGGAAAAAGTGAAAAGAGAAAAAGTTTGACAAGGACCTACAATCAATGATTCCCAGAAATCCAGTGGAAAATTTTGTGTCCTGCATTGAAACATTAAGCTTAGTTCCATTGAGAACCGTTTGATTGGCATTTATATCATCCACTGCTGCTTCTATTGCAACTTTTGCCACTTTGCCAATGGTTGAATTGAAAGATAGAATCGCCCCGATGTTAACGGCTCTAGGTCTTGTAGAAACAATGCTTATTCCATTTGAAGGAAAGCCATTGTAGAATATCACAAGCACAAGAAGCCAAACTTTCTTCATGCTGTATTGTAATGCAAACACAACAGAAAACAACCTTTGTAAAATGTCATTATAAATAACAAAAAAAAGAAGAATGAATAATAAAAATTCGTATGGGTACTGCATCTTAAGATCACAGCTATCCATTTGAGAAAGTGAATGTACTTGCACTCTATTAACGTACTTGTTTTTTTCTAAAACGGAGGGAGCCAAGAGCTATGAGATTGAAGAAAGCAAATGCTTCTCCTCTAGTTGTTGTTTATGCATGCCAAATGAAGCAAACATGAAATCCCTTTATATAGGAAGTGGCCAAGCGGAGGGCCATGGCCTATTTTGTGCTTTCATTACTTTTCTTTTCCAAAATCAAATGCTTTTTCAAAAAGTGCGAAAAGGGAAAAGAAGATATTGGCAAATTAAGGAAAAGACAAAATGGTAACAATTTCCTACCAGATATAATTTTTGTTATTAGACAAGGAAACTAGTTGTTATTGCAAACCTACATAGTTTTAGAAACTCACCAATGATTTGTACCTTAATTTTACGGATAACATTGAAAAACAAAAGTTAAGTGGAATGCACGCGTAAGTGCAATGACCATTATCCTTGACAACATTGTGTATACGTTGTATAACCACTTGTTTAGTGGGCATTATGTGTTATGAATATTGAAGCACTGGCATTCATAATGGCTCATTGAAGTAGACATAAGGTGATGATTTTCGAGGGAATAAAATCCCATGTGTTAGATTTTAATGAAAATAAATAAATAAATAATTGCAAGTGCCATCTTATGAGGGCGCTATAGGGTTTTGCCATTTGTACATTGGTTAAGGACTAATATGAGAGTGAATTGTGCAGAAGAAATGAAGATTGTAGAGAAAGATTTTTTTTTTAAATTACTAAAAAAATTTAAACTTTATAAGAGTTGAAAATAACTTTTTCGGTACTCGTTTCAAAAGCTTTGTTTTTTTTTTTAATAAAAATCAAGAGAACTAATTTATTGCTCAACAATCATAATAGAAAGCAGAGTTGTTAACTTCTAGGAAAAAACCCTTTTTTCTAAATAAAAAAGAAGTTTATCACCAAACCAACACTAAGCAGGGTTAGTAATTCTCTTTGGGTAACTACTAATAGTTGGCCATTTCCTAAAGATCTCTGTAACTATTCTCTTAATCAGTCAACGTCCTTCCACTTCATCAAGTCGTGCAAAAAGAATGATTAAATAATCCTCAGTTATGCTTGAAAGTGTTGTTCTGGTTTAAATAGTAGCAACAATTACCTAAAGTAAATGCGACATAATGATGACTTAATGGAATTGAAGAAATTCTCCAAGTGCCATTGTACATGGGGTGCCATTAGGCCCATTACCGATCAAACAACAAATAGTTTAGATATTTTTGTCAAATTGATTCTTAGTCGACAAGTCAATGAATTAGTCACCAAATCGGCCGCAAACACGCACACAAGTCAAAATAGTGATACACGTTTTTACCTTGGTCATATATAATTGTTTCGGGGCAGGGAATTTTCTGAGGAAACTCCATGCTTGATTTGGTTTGCTTGTAGATAAGGAGAACTAAGTGGCAAAGAGGGTGGAAGGGTGCCCTTTGGAAGTTTGGAGAGCCCCACGTGTTTTCACAAATCCATTTATATCCCATAGCACAGTAATTTCTCTGGAATATACAATCCAAGAAATATTTCATTAATTTCGTTGAAGGACTACTACAAATATGAAAAAGTTCTCAACTTTTTAAGTCTCAGCAGCCAAAAAGGAAGTAAATAAAAGTAGTTTAAACAACCAACAATGGCACTTTTGGCCCTTGTTGATTGGGTGATAATAGCAAGTTACTTTGTTTATTTTTTTGTACCCCAGTTTTCTCGGTCTACTTTTAACACAAACCATTGGCAATTTGATGAAATGAACACCCAGTTATGTCATACTTCAGTGAACTAATTATATCTTGTTTACCATATTATACTAATTTTATTTGCACATCATAAATGCTCCAATAACATCCATGGCTTCCAATCAGGAGGCTCTTATCCCCTTGGCAAGAAACTTTGGTTAGCATAGAATTATCTGAAGTAGTGCTTAGTTCACATGCCTAAATCTCTATTATCTTAGTGCTTGATGCTTCATTATTCACTAGTATGTAATGTTTGGATAATATTGGACCTATTTTAGCAAATCCAATCGATGTGGTATCTTGCAAGTGTCTGACATTATGACAAATCTATTTATTCAACCATCTTTGCTTTGTTTAATGACAGACACACAGTGATAATTATACCTTAGACTACAGTATTTGTCATCATAAATTTTACTGTTCCAAGTTAAAACTGGGAAGTCAAGTTTTACCGTGTGTTTAGTGATCATTATGGCACTGATTCTGCAGCAAGCAAACTCTCGAGCTTCATTTTAAACTTCTATTAGTTTTACTCTGCAATCTGCATTTACTGAGCTGGTCCTCTCCATCTGCCTTCTCATTGACTCCGTTTCCATTATTTCTTCATTTTCACTTACAAATGCATAAAGAACTGAAGATCCTTTAACTTGCTGTGAGCAATGTGCAAGGGTGAAAAGCTGAAGCTGGGTGAATGTCTCTAGAAGATCCTATTTTACATCATGAAACAAAAAAGCACATCACAATTTTACAATATTTTCATTTATAGAAGAAGACTTAATTAAAGGCATATCATCTTATGTAGAAAGCTGTAGAATTGGCAACCATGCATTGCACTCCATAATATTTAGTACTCTTGTGATGACCATCCAAAGCTTGGAGCAATTTTTAGGGTTCTCAGATTTGAAAACCTTGAGTAATTGCTCTTTACTGATTTTTGCTTACTAAGGAAGATTTTAATTACATCACAAGGCTTTGGTATCACTATGTAAGGCCAGGAACGGCGGTCCTTTTGAATTTGAAAATACTTCATTTCTCCAGGTCTTTCTACATTGAAAAGATCTTATATATATATATATATATATATAAAAGTTGGATATACATTCTAATTTTACGCAAAATGTCCAATAATAGCACAAAACTAATATGCATTTATTGGTTATTTTAAAAATCTTTAATTAATTAATAGATAATAAATTCTTATTATTTTATACATTTTCATATAAACCCCTTAAATGGTTAAAATTAGTAATTTAATATGTTTTTAGAAGTTAAAGTTTAATGCTTAGTTATGTACTTGAAATAAGATAATTCATGAATCTTGATTTGTGTTTTTTACACGCTTTCATATAAACCCTCTTAAACTATTAAAATTACTCAAATTAGTAATTTTATATTATCTATATGTTAAAATTCAATGCCTGATTATGTACCTAGAATATAATAATTCATATTTCTAGATTAATATGATTCATGTATGGTGTATTAATTAATAATTCATGTACCCTCCTATGTAAACATCTTAAATTGTTAAAATAAAAAAAAATTCTATGTTATAGTTCAATTCTTAGTTGTACGTGTGTACTACATACCTAGATTATGATAATTCATGCATCTAAATTAATATAATTCATGTATTGTGTATTAATTAACAATCCATGTAGCTTGATGTTATGGTCATCTAATCTACCTATAAATATCTATTATATTTTAGTGATTTGAAGTAAGTCAACAAACTTAATCAAGAAATGAATTGAAGAAAGTTTTTCTCATAAAGAAATATTGTTACTCTTCTTGCCTCCTCAACAAAGTGGTACTAGAGTATAGAAGAAGAGAATGAAGATGACACAGATGAAATACCAATTGTACTAATTAGATGCAAAAGGATCACCTAATGTACTAATAATACCTATTATACTTGGAGATACATTAAGAACTTACGTCAAGTGGATAATGAGTTTTTTAATTAATTGAACTCTTATGATCTCTTTAGTTATCTTCTTATTTATCTTTTGTTCATATATTTTTTCTTTGATGATTGTTTTGTTACGTATAAAAGTTGGTGATATGTGAAGAAATTGCATAAAGTGAACACTCTATTTATTTTCCTTAATTTATTCCAGATTAATTGAGATTTAATTTTGCTTTTAGTTATCTTTTTATTTATTTTTTTGCTTCTACTTTTTTTTTCTTCTTCAACTATTATTTAGTTACATCTAAAAAGTGTCAGTGATTTTCTTTCCTCTTTAATTACCTCTAAAATTTTAATGCACTAAAGCTTATCAAAATTGATATTTTCTTTTTTAATTATCTGCTTAGTTTCATGTGAAAATTACGAGAAAATTTGTAGATGCCCACTTTATGTATTTATTTATTCTTAAAATTAATTGAGCAATAATTATCTCTTTAATTATAATAGTTTATTTTTATTATTTTTTCAATTATTAATAATATATATATATATATATATATAAACAATTGATGAATTTCTTGGGTTTCAGAATTTTTTTTGTTAATTTACAAATTAGAAATATTAAAAGTTTCATTATTTGGATTCTTATGTTCATAAGTTTTTAACATTGATAATTTTTTTTTTATATCTTGAAGTCATTGTGTGATTTTTTATATTTTTTTAATAAAAATATTATTGTCATTATAAACTAATAAAGTATTTTATATGAATAATTTTGAATAAATCTCCGTGCAAGGTTTAAAACTAATATATATATATTTGAACTTACCTTGGGATAGCGATTACTTGTTTTCTCTGACAGTCCCTGAAATCATCATTTTTCTTATGTTCCAAGATCCAGATCAGTGCCCCACAATAAGAGAAAATAGTTAAATCTAAGCGTCATGACAAGGCTGAGGGACTAAAATTTAACTTCCTGATTGGAGCAACCCCAACCAGACCAGGCTCAATGGTATGGCTGAGTGAAATCCACCATCCTAATCAGGTCGGTGGTGATTGCAATTTTCCCTACCACAGCGTCATAGACTTGATGGGAAGAAACCCAAGATCTTGAATATTGAATAGAGGGTACATTATATAAATGCATTGGAAGCAAGTTTATATTTTATACCTATACACCAGTTTGTGACTACGTGAGCATATGCAGGAGCTTATAGCCATTTGGGTAATGATGACAACCAACACCTGGAATAAAATTGATGTGGGATGCTCTATGGCAACATTCCCACTGCTGCAGTAATTAACACATCGATACAGTAACTTGATAACCATAATATATGTCAGTGCCCTCCGCCCCAAGAAGGATTTTTTACATTACAATTGTATTTGCTGTACCAATTCTCATATATTGTATGGTTAAACCCACCCATTGGGCTCTTTGTCCATGCCAGACTAATCCAAATAGTAAAAAGTTTCTGTGGACACCTGTGATAATCCTGAATAAATGGACCAGTTTTTTCCTTAGCCTGGTGCTTATAATCACATTGACAACTTCTTATGCAGGCTGAATCAGTGAACCATTGGCAGTAAACTTCATTAAGAACCTTTGTACTAGAATCTGGTGCTATGGCAATTTTGCCAATTGTAAAATCGAAAGAGTAGAAACCCCAAATCCCCAATACTCTGAACGTCAGATCTTCTTGTCAAAATGAGCTTAGCTCGTTTAGCTTATACCGAGGTAAGTTGAGTTGGTTCTCAAGATCTCCAATCTGAATAAGGAGATTTCACTCTTCCCATTTTGGTTCATTAACAGGTAAGTAAACTGACGTAAAGTGAAATTTAGAACCTATTGGATCGAGTAAATGGTTTCAGGAAAGCCCAAGCATTAGAGTTCAACTTCTTGATCCACTATCTTTGTCCTACTTGTGGTAATGGTAATGTCACCTACCACAGCATCGAAGTCCTACATTTCAATCCAATTACATTAATGACTTCATATGCAGGATGCGTTAGCTAGGTCCCCATCCAAAGTAAGCATCATTTGGCCTGTTAAACCAGTTCTATTGACCTTTAAAGTCTTTTCGAGCAACAAACCAGTTCTATTTGGATGCAAGCCGTCTCCCCTTAACATGTTTAGACTTGAATAATTTGCAAATGACTAAGTTCCTCCAATTATGGCTACAGTATCTTTCTCCATCAACAGTAATGGTAGTTTGTTGCTCCAAAAGACTTTAAGGGGAGACGGCTTGCATCTAAATACTATAGGGATCTTTGCTAATGGTAGTTTGTAGCTCGAAAAGACTTTAAGGGGAGACTGCTTGAATCTAAATTCTACAGTTCCCAACTATGGCAGTGTGTTTTACACGAGTTGATTATGTTTGTAGACAAATTCATGCAGTAGTTGACATATTGTAGAATTAAAAAAAAAAAACAGTTGTCAACTGTCAATGATATTATTTAAAATACTGACATTTTACCTTTGAAACAAAATATAAAATACTTACATTTAAATGGTATTAACATAATAAGTAATTTAACATGAATATAAATATTAAATCTAAATAAATGATCTTGTGAAATTTATCCAAGTTAAATTTTAAATTTTTTTCTTTTCCATTATTGGGAAGTTTTAATAGCCACCACATCTTGTATTATTAAAAAATATTTATCTAAATTATAAAATATTAATGTTTTAAAAATAAAATTAATTATTAAATTAAATATATGAATTATTATAGTTTGATGATTTGATTGTAATCGAATTACGTTTGAACCGGTATTTATTTTTATTATAAAAATCTTTGTAGACTTGTTATAAGTTGTAAATAATAAATTAATAGTATTGTTAAATTATTTAGTTATATTTAAGATTAATAAATTCATTTTCGGAGAAAATTTAGTTTCCATAATAGCAAATATATAGTATATATAAAATATTGCATTATCCTATACGCTGTTACAATTTTCTAAAATGCTACTTTTTCAAATGCCTTACAATATTTTTTTTAGAAAACAAGAGTGAATGGCCAACCCCGACTGGTTTCTTGATTAATTGAAAGGTATTTGCTAAACTATATCCTATATATCCATATATTTGAATGATTTTTTTATTTTTTTATTTTTTTATAATTTTTATTTTTAAAAAATAATCAAAAAAATTTAAGAAAAAAATTCAAAAACAAGTTAAAAAATTCAAAAAAATAATTAAAACAAAATACTTAAAAAAATGTAAAAAAAAAGTAAAGAAAATGTGAAAAAAAATTCTAAAAAATAGAAACAAACTTTAAAAATATAATAATAATAATAATTAAAATTAATTAAAAAATACTTAAATATACCGGTTCATTTAGATAAACACCTAATTAAAAACAAGAGTGAATCGGCTAATCTTTACCGTCAAATTTTCAATTAATTGGCAGGTTCAACATTGAATTAGTCGATTCTTTGCCTTTCCAGTATATGGGGGTTAGTCGGATCGAAGAATTAACCAATTTATCGACTTTTCTCTGTTAGATTGATTTGGATATAAAATATATTACATTAAAATTTTATATGAACTTTTGTTGTAAAAGATTCTACCTTTAGAAGATAAATACTATAATGTTTATGATCAGGTTCTTTAGATAACAAATTATCTTGGGCCTTTTTTTGTGCGAAAGAATTAAAAACAACACATCTCTACTTAATTAAATTGTTTCTCCATTATCTAGAAAAACGAAAAGGAAGACAGTTTTATTAAAAAAAATTATTCAAAATCAGTTAACAATGTGAAACATAAAAAAAATTTAGGTGTTATAATAATATCGTTGCGTGATTTTCTTTTTTATTTCAATAAAAACGTCACCCGTGATGAAATGTGGTCGCACTCTACTATCATATTACCGTACATCTAAAGTTGGAACCTGAGGAAGTCAATCTAAACGGTGTTCAAAAGCCTGCCTCACAGATTCAAAGGACTTCCACTACCACAAAGCCATCCGGTCAACTAGAAATAAAAATCGCACCTTGAGAGGCCCACGTGTCACTTCCCCAATCTTCCTCTCAACCGCTACAATTGCGACCGAGAAACCAGCCATTGCCAATCAATCACCCCCTTCATATATATTACCTTCTACTTCTCTTTCCTCTTAACGGTCCTCCCTTCCCTACTACTCTGCTCTGGTTTCACTCTTTTCTCTCTGATATTCACCTCTCTGTCAATTTGGGTCTTCATTTATCACGCTTTCATTCGGATTGCTACAAAGCTCTGACCTTGGTACCACCATTTGTTTGGTTCTCTGGAAACTCCAAGGTAGGAAAGGCTACGGTTTTCTTGGTCTCATTGTGATCTGTATATCTTCCAGATTCTGGGGTTCGCCTGTGGATTAAAGTGCAAATCACATTTGGACAGCTATTTTCTGTTGTATGATCATTTAGTGTTGTCTGTAAGCTGTTTGAACATTTTCTCTTGGGAAATTTATGGAGTCCAGCTAAGGACATTTTTCGAGCTCTTGTTCGATTCCGGGTAATTGGTTGATTTTTTTGTGTTATGGGAAAAAGATGGCTCCGGGGACCGATTGCTTGCCTCAGACGACTACATTGACCGGTGGGTGCCTCAAGGGTAACAGTATATCTGCCATGGAGGATCAAAATGGTGATACAGTGGGGAATTTAGATCAGAGTATTGGGAAACCTCCTAGAGACGTTTCGGCTATGCGCCACTGCAGCAGCTCTTCGTGGTTGGCTGAATCGGTTAGTATAATGAAATCATATGTTGTTTCTATCTCCACGCTTGTTGTGAGTCAAACATGAACCCGGGTTTTATTGAGATGTGTGCCCATCCTACAACAACTGAGACATAAGTTGTTATTTTCTTTGGGATTTATTATATTGTTCAGAATTACTGAATTAGGATGAATGTGCTGACGCATTGTGCACTATACCTGTGTTTATTTGCTTAAAATGATGGAACCTTCGTAACGAGGTATTGGGATTATATGCATTGTATATAACATCTGACTGAAGCTGGAGGGCGGCATGTTACAATAGTGAATAATCAGATGCCTAAATGATATATGAAAGTAGACACATTTGGGTCAAGTGGATTTTTGGCATCATTATTCATTCTGATATAATGTCGTAATGCAGCACTGAACTACTAGCTTTTATCCCCCCCCCCCCCTCTCTTTTTTTTCCTTCTTCAAATAACAACATCAAACTAAAGTCTAAATTAATGACTCATAGCTAACATAAGGTTTTTCAGATGTCATACTCGGAATAAGCTACCATGATTAAGTTCAACCCACAAATATGATCTCTGTTCTATTTGCAATTTAGAGTCTTTGCAACATATATACTTTCTAAATTTGAACTCATTTAAGCGAATTATGATAGAAACCTTGGATCTGGGAAAGCTTAGCGCATTATATTTCCTTAGTTGGTGTTAATTTTTTATTATCTTGGGACTACTAGTTATTGCATCACTAAAGAGGCTGGGAAAATTCCTTGAAAGTTGGTACCACAATATACTAGTCTTGATCTTTTGAGCAGCTTCCTGTGCTCATGGGTTCATAGATGTATTAATCTGTTTTTTTCTAGTAGAGTGATTAAGACACTGAAAGCATGGAGAAAGACATACATTTTAATTCGGGAAGAAATTGGGTTGCTTATTTTTTCAAGGCAGTCGTTTGTGGTTATACTTTTTTAACCCCTTTTTATTTTCCTTACAAATCAAAACTAATAATCATAAATTATGTTCTATTCTCTTCTGTCTAGGAAGCAGATATTGAGATTATAGGCTTCAAACCACCCATAGAAGAAAAATCACAGTTTTCACCTATATTTCGATCTGGAAGCTGTTCTGAGAAAGGGCCAAAGCAGTACATGGAGGATGAGTTTGTCTGTGTTGATATTCTCCGTGAACATGTTGCTCCAGGAACTAACCTCCCTTCTCCCGCGGCATTTTATGGGGTATTCATCTTCATGTTAGTTAGATCAGTTCTATAATTTACCAAATGGAACATGTTGATTCTCTTATTATGTGGAGTAATTTGAAAGATAGTTATTTCCAGGCCTAATAAATGAATTTTCTGACCACTGATTAGTCACTGTTACTAGAACTTCATTTTGTAGTGATTATATGGTTGTCTATATGCATTGGTTAATATTCTAACCTGATAGCCATTTGCATGCCTTCTACATACTTACAGAGGTTGTGTATTGTTAATTTTACAGGTATTTGATGGACATGGTGGTACTGATGCAGCATCATTTACTAGAAAGAACATCCTTAAGTTTATCATTGTAGACTCCCATTTCCCATCTGGCATTAAAAAAGCTGTTAAGAATGCATTTGCGAAGGCTGATAATGCATTTGCAGATGCTAGTGCTCTTGATAAATCTTCAGGCACCACTGCTTTGATAGCCCTTATGACGGGAAGGTAAGGACCATGGTATTATTAATTCATAGCTGCCCACTGTTGCTACTTGCATGTAGGTTTTCTTGTATGCCAGTGGTGGTGAATAGTATATGCTTTGTTAAAGGAATAAGTTCTATACTTGCTCATTATCACATATTCTTGATGTTGTTATTTTGCAGTACCATGCTGGTTGCCAATGTAGGGGATTCTCGTGCTGTACTGGGCAAACGGGGCAGAGCCATTGAACTTTCTAAAGATCATAAACCAAATTGCACTTCTGAAAGAGTAAGAATTGAGAAACTGGGTGGTGTCATTTATGATGGATACCTCAATGGCCAACTATCAGTGGCACGCGCACTAGGAGACTGGCACATCAAAGGTTCTAAAGGCTCTAAAAGTCCCTTAAGCTCTGAGCCTGAGCTGGAGGAGATTGTCCTGACAGAAGACGATGAGTTTTTGATAATGGGCTGTGATGGCTTGTGGGATGTGATGAGTAGCCAGTGTGCTGTTACAATGGTGAGGAAGGAGCTGATGCAGCATAATGATCCTGCGAGGTCTGCTAAGGCACTTGTGACTGAGGCGCTCCAACGCAACACATGCGACAATTTGACAGTTGTTGTTGTGTGTTTCTCCGAGGATCCACCTCCTAAAGTTGAAATTCCTATATCACATAAGAGGAGGAGTATATCAGCTGAAGGCCTGGATCTTCTCAAGGGTGTCTTGAATGATAGATGAACAAAACCAGTTAGTGACTTGTACAGACTGAATTGGGAGTTTATAAACTAGCTGCTACCTCTGCCATTGCTGATATGAGACTACTTGTAACAAGTTGAATATGGGAGCATCAATCAGAGCCATCTTCACTTTTATTATATGATTATTTAGAAGATAAATTCTTAAGTAGACTTGGTTTACCAAAGATAAGTATAATAAACTAATTCATGAATACACGTATAAACATATCATAACTGGAGCCTATTGAAAAGTGTACTGACATGTTTATATGTCTTTCATGATTGATTTGATCTATTTATTTACAGTAGACCAAATTCATTTAAGAATTTTTCTGTTACAAGAACTATCACAAATACAACGGCAGTCGCCTGCTTTATATCCACAGCAAGCTTCAGCCCAGAAAGTATATTTTCGAGAAATGGCTCTTGTCAATAAGTCTCCTTCAGCCGATTTCCCCCTTACTGTGGCGAGAAGTGACATACAATCACACCAGGGTGACATCCTGTCACTGTGAAAAAGAATGAAGCAATTATTATTATTTTTTCATTTTTACATTTCTTATTTCTTTGAGCCATTATAATCTGTAAATTTGTAAGCAACCGTTTGGCTTTGTTTTTCGATTGTTGCCTTTTTCCTGTCTTTACTTCCCGTTGAAGAAATCAAGAGGTCACTTGTGCATCTCAAAATAAAGAAGAAGACCTCAGTAGGAAATAAGTAATAATGTTTTTGACATAAAAGTGAAAGGGGGTTTCACAAATTAGCATTCCTCACAAAATACACATTATTTACAAACGTGTATGTAGCAAAATTTTGACTTTATAATTAGAAGATAATGAAATACAAGGAAAATTGTGTTATATTAAATCATATTTGGGAATTTAATAAATTATTATTGATGTAAAACTCGACATAAAAATTATTGTCATAAATGAATCCGTCAAATTTTCATTATCTATTAACTTGGTGTTCTAGGCCTTGGGCTTGGAATTTCTCCCATGCTCTCCGACTTTAACCACTCTGCACTTGTGGCAATGGGGGTCTGGAGCAAATTGTAACATCTAGTTAACGGTGCATCTGTGTATGGCCATTATTGGTATATGTGGGAACTTTTGTAGATAATTTTTTTTATTATATAGAATATTATTTATAAATAAATAAATAAAATTATTATCATGGCTTTTGAGTTGTGATTGCCCCTTTTTGCAAGTTGATACAATTCAACATTTCCAATTTATTTCTAATTTTTTGTTCCATTAATTAAACCTCAGTATCTGCGTATTGATAGCTTAGTCTTCATGAACCACAAGAATGAGAACGCGTAAGTATGGGTAGGGTATTATAGTACTCAGGTTAAGATTCATACAAAAACATTATATTTATTTTCAGATTCATACCTATGCAGATAATAAATTTAAGACAATTTTTAAATATTATTTTAAACTCAGACAATTTTTTTTCTACACACACGTTCTTTAATCAAAATTTTATTTATATAAACTAAAAAAAGGTCTTAAATAACAATAAATATTTATAATTCCAAATTTTTAAATACTAAAATAATAAGTATCATTTTCAAATAATTATTTAAAATAATATGAATTGACATAAATATTCAATTTTTATTTTAAATATGTAATATTAGTTAAGTATTTACT
>JASKGM010063715.1:0-96127 GCA_034509205.1 Ceratonia siliqua
ATATATTCATTTTATTATTTTTAAATTAAATATATAATTTTTATCTATTAAAAATTATTAATTTTAAATTCCTTGTGTTCGTCCTTTTTAGTAATTTTATCAACCAAAAGTCTTTTTACAGTTTTGCAGCTGAACACATTTTTTGATTCAAAAGTCATTCTCATTTACTACATTCAAACGTAAAACAACTTCTCATTCTACTAAAATACATTCTTTTTTAAGAATCAACTTCTCATTCTATAAAAGTCATTTTTTTTAAAGAACATCCGAACATGCCCGTAATTGTGTAAATACAAATATAATTGACCTCATATCTCATTACCAATATGATTGGCACCTCATAAATGAGTTGTGAACACAACAAAGTTCAAATCAAATAAATTATGTTTCATTAATGTCAATAATAATACAGAATTAATGTGGGAATTTAAATTAAATTATACACTTGACTATTGTAATATTGTGTGTGTTTATTGAGTTCCCTATAAATCTACTCATGTAATTTAATTAATATGTTAATATTTGTTAATAATTTTAAATGAATATACTAATAATGTACACACAATCAAGTGATGGGTTATATGATAGAACCTCTTAAGCATGGATACATATGACATTAAATTGTTTTTTAATTTAAATTGTTACGTTTTTCAGCTGATGTATAACTTATATTTGAAGAAATAATTTCAACCATTACACAAGGTTTAAACACAATAAAACATAAAAGATTAACAATAAAAGATTAACAAATTGAACTGAATATGTTTAATTTTATTTAATTTTGTTTATGTATTTTAGGAAGTCTAGTCTATTACTTGTTAAAAAAAAATATTTTTTAATTAAAATTTTATGATTGTCTCAGTTCTTCGTGTCTTTTCAAACTTTGTTAAACTAGAACCTTCAAGCCACTAAACAATGTATAAAATAAGAATAAGACAACCCCTTCTACATAGAGACACAATTTCCGAACATAAGTTAAAAATTTTTAAGTCTAAAGCAACTGGTCGAATGTTGAAACACATCCTACAATGTCACGTGAGTGACTACAGGGGCTAGAGTGGTGCAATGATGTCAGAAATAGCTGTAAAGTAAATGGCCTCTGGGTTGGGGAACGCGCAGCAACACAAATATGGATATAGAGGGAAACTCAGTAACTTTTTGGGGGGGAAATTGTGAGATGCACTTTGGCTATTCCGTCAAAGAACACAGTAGCTGAAAAACATTGAGACTTGGAGGACTTCTGTGATCCCAGATGCAGGCAATTAAACGAAGTGACGAAGAAGGCATTGTTCGACCATGGCCGCCCCATAAATAAGTTAACGGTTCAGTGTGCATGAAGGTTCTTGCCTCACTACAAACAGGTATAGTGTTACAGTCAAATAACCTTGGTCTTCTATTTTGCCTAACTCATTCCATATATGACTTTGATATTTGCAAATGGCATTTTTATATATCCCTTCATATAATGATCATTTGATTATACCACTTTCATAAAGGTTAATTTGTTATGTGTTATGTAAGATATTGGTACATATATGTGTTATGGGTGTTATTTAAGTGTGGGGAATTAATTTTTCGTCACAAATAACATGGTGTGTAATATATGTTTAATGCAATGGCAACAAGATCATTAACAATGAGGATATGGTAATAATTGACAGGTGGGTAAACTCAAGAGGCTTATTTGAAGGTCACCTAACTTGAAGAGTTAATCACAGCATTTTTATCCAATTGGGGACACAGGTATGTAGCCATATGTTTGTAATGAGTGATGCGTTTAACTGTACACTTGAGATGCTTTACAATGAGGAGGTGCACCTTAATATAACCATTGTGCATGGTGTTAGAGTGAGTACGCAACTATATTTGTATGGCTCAAATTAACACAAATATTCATTCCTTGATGAGGGATAAACATTCCATTGTCAGTATTTAAACGTGAGAGTAGGAAGCACAATATGGTATTTGATAGTTGACATAATAAGAATGATGTGCAGCTCAAGGATAATGAGGTTGTTATTACTGTTTTAGTTGTTTCAATTGGAGAGAGGGTGAATTATAAAACAAGTTATGTGCATTGTAAATTTTGTGCCTTCCAGTGAACATTACTGTCATCTATGCAAAACTCCAGGTTTAATGACAAATTAGTTGATAGCATATCCGGAAAAAAGTGCAATTTCATAATGGTATTCACTTTGATTGTAATAATTTGGCCACCTAACCAAATAAACAAATTTGAATTGAAGAGTGATAGGTGGGCCAATGAGTTTGATATTAGTCATGTAACTGTTGTAGGATAGTACTGTGTTTACATAATGATAAATGCTACTAATGTACTTAGACAAACCGTTGAATTTATGGTTGGTTTTGGAGGTTGTATAGATATAATGGAATCTCATTCTCAATCTGGTTTTGTCGAGCACGAGGTTGATCATAAGGATTATTTCGAGGAGTTGACAATCGAAGATATAAATAGGATGGAATGGGTTACTGAGGAGGATGCATATGAATTCTATGAAAGATATGGTTTGTCCCAAGGTTTCGGTACATGGAAGGACCGATATAAACGAAAAGGGGATGGCGAGTTATTATGGCATAGCTTTGTGTGTGCACGTGAAAGGCATAGATCAGAGAAGGATAATAACACCAATGATAGAAAAGGTGCAAATTGACCAATAACATTGCGGATGCCAGGCCACTTTGAGAATTGAGCAAAATAAGTCCCAGAACACTTGGACGTTGAATAAATTTGTCTCGGGGCACAATCACCCACTTTTACATTATAGAATTTATGGTTTCCATCGATCGTATCGCAACATTAGTGAAGTTGATGATGCACAGGTCAAAACCTTTCACAACCATAGAATGAAAACATCACATATAATGAGTTTGATGGCATCACAATCGAGTGGATTCACTGGTATTGGGTTTACGAGGACATACATTTACAATCGAATTGATAGGCAGAGGAAACAAGCGATGGAGATGCCAATGCTGCTCTAAAGTATTTGATGGGCAAAAAGGAGAATGAATATGGGTTTTTCATGAAACACACGATTGACGAGGGTGGTTGCTTGGATAAGTTATTTTGGGCGGATGGAGTTATTCGTATAGACTACAAATGCTTCGGCGATGTCGTTGCATTTGATTCAACGTATAAAAAAAATAAGTACAATAAACCATTAGTGATTTTCTCTGGCATCAATCACCATGAGCAGTCGATTGTATTTGCATGTTGTCTGTTAAGTGATGAGACAGAGGATAGTTACAAGTGGATTTTACAAATCCTAATTGAGGCCATGGAAGGGAAGAAACCTGTGTCAGTGGTAACTAACGGTGAAGTTAACCACAGGGTATGTTCATGGCACCTGTAAAGGAATGCACAAACAAACACCAAAAATAAGGAATTTGTTAAAAACTTTGGTGAACTGGCTAAAGCCAATATTGATGTCGAGGAGTTTGAGTCAAGGTGGGTCGAGTTAGTGACCAAATGTGGGCTTCAAGATAATGAATGGGTGAAGGAACTATATACAAGAAGGCATTTATGAGCAACAACACATTTGAGGGGGAAGCTTATGTGTGGATTCACAACGACGTCACGATGTGAAGGCATAAATGGATATGTTGGAAATTATGTCGATCGGAACTATAACCTCCTAGAGTTCATGTAACATATACAACAAGCATTGGATTCAATGAGATACAACGAACTACAGGCCGATTATAACTCATAGTTTGGAAAGTATGTTTTGTGCACGGCACACAGTGCAATTGAAAGGTCCGTGGCTGCTCTATATACAAAAGAAGCATTCCAGGTATTTCAAGCAGCATTGCATAAGGTGTCCGCGTGGACAGTGGACCAATGTGAGGACATGTGTGGGACTTGGGTTTACTATGCTAGAAGATACTAGGCTAGCAATAATCGATATCGGGTTTGTTATGACTCTATACCCATTAGGCAATGGATGCAGTGTCAGTGCAGAATGTTACAGTCCCATGGAATGTCGTGCCCTCACATGCTGTGTGTAATGGTATACGAAGATTTTAGAAGCTTGATTCCTTCAGTTGTTAACAAGAGATGGACGAAGAATGTTAAAGAAGTTGAAATGGAGAGCATCCATGCAATGGATCAATCATCATTCGACAATAACACTGATGTGGTGAAAACAAGAATGGTGATTCTCGGACACACTATGCGGCGGCTTAACTACATTGCATGTCAGCGAACCGAAGACTTTAACGCCACTTGACATCAGTTGCACCAGATGCTGACACAATTAGAGGTAAAGCATGGGACACAAGCAACATCAATAAATGAGGTTGATTATGATGTCGGAGATCCAGCGATTGTCTGGTCAAAAGGAAGGCCGGTGGGTCAGTCCAGCGGGGAACATCATCCAAGAAAATGTGGTAGGTGCAAACAAATTGGACATAACCAAGCCACATGTACACTTGTATCGATAAAGGAATCACCCGAGAGCTCCATGCCAAGTTTTTTGCAGGTAATTTAATACCATTAGTTAATTATTGTTAACTTTTGACCCTTGTTAACATTAAGAATGAACCATCATTTATTACTGTTGTAGGATTATGAATAATTGCACCAGAACTCATGTTGTGTTCACACCATGCGTCGTTATTGTTACTGTTAAAATGTAAGTGTTAGTGAAAGTCATTTTTCCCACACACAACATGGTGATTTTGTAAAATTTGCATTAATTTTTCTCGAGGTCAAAAAATGAATGTACTTGTAAGCAAGTATTAGGTGGAAATTGTATACCAAATAATTCACAACGTATTTGTTTAACTAATGAGGAGATTTTGTATGGATATAATGCCTAAAGTATTGTGATCAAATGTTTCCGTTAATCGTCTCCAATAGAAAAATTTATTAAAATAATATAAAATAGCAGATGAACAATCAAATGACATAACAACAGATTATGGCTATGTGTAAAGTGGATATTGAATCCCATAAATTAATATAGCGAGTGGTCGAGGGGATGTAGATACTATAATGTGTGTACAACCTTATAAGTACTTTGTGAAGGATGATTAAGCTTATTGTTGGCTTGCACCGGGTGGTTAAGCATCTTATATTCCTGCTCTCATGAAGAATAATGGTGTACTGAAATATCTTTTTCATTCATTGTTGTTTGAAGTTTCATATGCATTGACTAAAACTCTAACAATGTATAAAATGTTTTTGGCTGAAATAAGTATATCAATTTATTTTGATTCAAGTAATGCATGAGATGAGTGGTAAGTATTGTTGAAGGAATATATGACAAAGCAACAATGCGACCTTACAATGATAAGTGTAGAGCAAAGATAAACATTGGTGCAAACCACAATACAACAAGACAAGATCTAATGAAATAGAAGTACAGCAAGAAACACAGCTGGTGGAAATAGATCAAGAACTTACAGATAATTACCCATGAACAATAGCATATCACTAAAGTCACAGACTTAAAGATAAACGCCCATGGACAATAGCATCTCACTAAAGTCACAGACTTAGAACCACAGACTCTCTTTGCACAATGATCTAACTTCAAGGGATAACTATCGAAAATCAAAGAAGGAACTCTGCTCCCTACTAGACCACAAGGTCAACAATTAAAGCAACTAGTCAACACAGAACACATCAGCATAAAGAAATAATAAACTAAGGCAACTAATCAGGAACATTAAATATAATAAAGGTGCAAACACAGTCACGTGGCATCCATGCTAACGTCTTCAGGCTCATTTGCATCATCACTTCCCTTCTGTAAACATGACTTTGGCAAGTGGGAATTAACATATTCTGAAAATAACTGTGGGTTAATGCATTTGGTTTCCAGAGCAGACAACCAAATGATTTCTTGCCTTGAAACTTTACACCAATGAACAAGGAACTTATAATACCCTTCCCTACGAGTGGATACAAACTGATGCTCTAGAATTTCCCGTATAGTCTCCGTATTGTCTTGTTGATCAGGTAGCCAAGGACTAGTATTCAATAGTCTGACTTCATTGGCAAGAGGTGCCCCTTGATTGACTTCACCTCCTTTAAACTCTGTTAGATCCTCGATGTTGAAGATGGGGCTACAGTGAATGTCTTCGGGGAGTTCTATCACATATGCATTTGGACCAAGCTTTTTCAGTATTGGGAATGGCCCTGCCTTACGTGCATGAAGTTTATGAAAACTACTTGTGGTGAAACATTCTGGTTTGAGTTGAATGAAGACTCGATCCCCTACTTTAAATTGCCTGTCCTTTCGTTTGATGTTAACAGCATGAGCATATGATTCATTAACATCTCTCAAACGGCTTTGTAACTCTTCATGTATATGCTGCATATGTTCCGACAACTTTACTGCAGGTTCGCTGGTTTTGGATGGTAAGGGTAGCGACGTGATGTCCAAAGGCGTTCGTGGCTTATATCCATAAACCAGTTCGAAAGGAGTTTGACCCGTGGATCGATTCACATTATTGTTGAATGTAAATTTGGCCTGGGGAAGTATAACATCCCATGTACTGACATGCTCTGCCACTAAACACCTTAAAAGGTTTCCCAAGCTTCAATTAGCCACCTCCGTTTGGTCATCTGTTTGGGTATGAAACGCACTGGAAAACGACAATTTCATTCACATCTTGGCCCACAGCGTCTTCCAAAAATAACTGATGAATTTGATATCACAATCTGAGACAATTGTCTTTGGTACTCCATGTAATTGGATGATTTCCTGGAGGAATAAAGTGGCAACCTTAGATGCATAAAAAGTCTTGTTACATGGTAAGAAATGCGCCATCTTTGTGAATCTATCCATAACCACCATAATTGAGTCATGGCATTTAACTGTCTTTGGTAACCCAAGCACAAGATCAAAACTGATGTCTTGCCACGGTTTCTCCGGTATGGGTAACGGGGTGTATAGTCCAGGAGGTTGGCGAGTTCCCTTATTTAATTGACATATGCGGCACCTGTCAACAATTTTATACACATCTCTTCTCATCCACGGCCAGAAGAAGAGGTCAGCTACTAGTTTAAAAGTTTTATCATACCCGAAATGGCCTGCCAACCCTTCCCCATGTAATTCTGCCACTATGAATCTCTCATCGATCCTCTTGGTATGCAAAGCTGATTGCCTTTGAAAAAATACCCATCCTTTATAGAATATTCACTAGTAGCGGTCCTCGGGTAATTAATCAACTGCTTCCACACTTCTTTAAAGTCTTCATCCAAGGGTTACTCCTTTTTCATACTATCAAAATCTATGGTATTGATATGGGATAAGTGTAACAAATGAGGCCTCGGCATCTGCCACTATATTTTCAGCACCCACTTTGTGTTTGATAATGAACTCAAATTGTTGGATATAGTTAAACCATTGTGCATGCTTAGAATTCAGCTTATTTTGGGAATTCAAGTGTCTGAGGGCATTATGATCTGTGTATAAAATGAATTCCTTATGAATCAAGTAAGGACGCCAGTGTTTAAGGGTTTGAACTAAAGCATAGAATTCCATATCATACGTTGAATAACGTCGTCTGCTTTCATTTAGCTTCTCACTAAAAAAAGCAATAGGATGACCTTCCTGACTTAGAACCTCACCTATGCCAACTTGGGACGCATCACAAGCCACCTCAAACAATTTGGAGAAGTCTGGTAATCTCAAAACAGGGGCAGTACCCATTCTTGTTTTGATTTCCTCAAAAGCTTTACTTGTAGCCAATGGCCATAAAAACGTTGATCCCTTGAGGCATTCAGTGATTGGATACATGATAGTACTAAACCCATTGATGAACCGTCTATAGAAAGTGGCCAACCTATGAAAACTCATCACTTCAGACATAGTCTTAGGTCTCGGCCATGGTTGTATTGCCTGGACTTTCACGGGGTCAACTTCCACTCCCTTATTGGAGATAATAAACCCCAAGAAATAAGCCTTGTTTTGCATGAATGAACACTTACTCTTGTTGATATAAAATTGTTTGGACTGAAGCATCAATAGTACCTGTTCAATGTGAGTCACATGATCTACCACACTATTGCTATAGATTAGTATGTCATCAAAGTAAACGACAATAAACTTTCCCAGAAATAGTCTAAGAACTTGAGTCATGACCCGCATAAAAGTACTAGGTACATTTGTCAAGCCAAAAGGCATAACCACCCATTCATATAAACCATCCTTGGTTTTGAAAGCCGTTTTCCATTCATCTCCAGGGCGTATACGAATTTGGTGGTAACCACTACGTAAATCAAGTTTTGTAAACAAACTAGCACCATTCAAAACATCAAGCATATTGTCAAGGTGAGGTATAGGGAATCGATACCTCACAGTGATTTTGTTGATCGCCCTGCTATCAACATACATGCGCCAACTGCCATCTTTCTTAAGAGTTAAAAGCACCGATACCGAGTAAGGACTTAAGCTTTCTTGTATGAATCCTTAATTTAAAAGTTGATTTACTTGTTTGGTCAATTCTTCATGCTCTGAGGGGCTCATCCTATAATGGGGAAGATTTGGTAATGTTGATCCGAGAATCAAATCTATGACTTGCTGAATGTCCCGCATGAGAGGTAATTGGTCAGGCACTTCATCTGGCATAAGATCTTTGAATTGAGTCAGGAGTGTTTTTAACTCAGCCTGCATTTGTTCGCTACATACTTCCTCGACCTGTGTATGCTCCTTGGTTACTATTAAAAGCATAACCTGTTTGGGCTTCATAAGGAGAGACAACTGGTGGGCTGGTAGCTCTTGCTTCTGCACCCCTTGTTCAAATCCAAAAATTCTCAATGGTTCTAGGACAAACTTTCTCCCACACGGGAAAAAGAGTAAGTGTTCTTGTGGCCATCATAAAAGACTCTTCGGTTATACAACCACGACCTTCCGAAGAGTAGGTGGCACACCGTCATGGGAATGACATCGCACCAAACTTGGTCCTTGTACTTGGGGCCTAGAGAAAAATTTACCAGACACCTGCGTTCAACTTTGAGGGCTTTACCTTCATCCACCCAACTAACTTGATAGGGCATGAGGTGTTTTTCTGTGATTAAGTTGAGTTTTTGAACTGCTAATTCAGATATGACATTCATAGCACTCCCAATATCAATTATGACGTTAAGGGCTCTATCCCCATGTTCAAATCTTGTGTGGAATATGTTGGTACGTAGCCAAGTCGCCTCGGTTTGGACCTCTTTACTATTCCCCGTTAGTAACCGTTGAATTAACAGATTAGGTAATTCAACTGCCTGCAAGTGATCTTCCACTGCCTGAGTCTCGTCTGTTGTTTTCTTTTCATCTCCTGGTCAATAGGAATCATATTTGTCTCGCAGATGAAAGCTAACTTCTTATCTTTGGTTAGGCAAACTACAACATAATGCCCAAAATCTTTGCATTTGAAACATTGGGGTCCCTTCCCTATAACCTGTGTCTTTCCTTGTTGCCCTATCCACCCACTGTCTTTGTGTTCTAGCTTCTGCGAAGTTGGAACTGGATTCTTTGACTATTTCCAATCCATGCTGCTGTTTTTCCCCCTATACTCAGTTGGCGCTCAGCACGCAGTGCTAATTGGTATGCTTCTTCTATACTCACGAGTCTGGCAGATAACATCTCCCTTCTTAGTTCAGAATGCACCCTGTACGGTAACGAGTTATCTTTTGTTATTCTATTTCCATGACTTTGCTCCTGATAGTAAGATCATGGAAACACTCTGTGTATTGCTTAACTGAAAGAGACCCTTGTTTTAACTGCAACAGTTTTTCAAACATCATTTGCTCATGGTCCTATGGTAAAAATTTCTCCCTTAATCTTTCTTTCATTTCGCCTCAATCTGTGATTTTCGGTCTGTGAGTTCTTCGTAGTTGTTCTTCGATAGTGGTCCACCATGCTCTGGCTGCCCCTTTTAGTTTCATCCGGGAAAACCTCACTTTCCTATCCACTGTGATTCCAAACCAGTCAAAATAATCATCCAATGCCCCCAACCAATCTTCGAAAATGGTGGGATCAAGTTTCCTATGAAAATCTGGGACTTCCAGCTTCACCCGTTTTACAGTATCATCTAGGTGATTTCCTTCTGAACTGCGCTCCACTCTAAACCTGGGGCCCTCTCGTTGATCCCTCTGATTTCTATACCCCCTATCTTCCATGTCCCTTGGGTCCTCCTCTTCCTGGTTCCTGGTCCCGCTGCGAGATTCCTCCATAGCGCTGATACGGTGGTTCATCTGATCCATGGATGCCGCCAGGGGTGAGATTTGTTGTTGAATGGTAGCTGGCTCATTTTCAGCTTAACTCGGCTTGGGTAAAGAATTGGAACTTCGGGTGACTGGCATGTTTTGAAGCTCTGATACCAATTTTGGTGCAAACCACAATGCAGCAAGACAAGATCTAATGAAATAGAAGTACAGCAAGAAACACAGCTGGTGGAAATAGATCACTAGATAAATAATATAAGAACTTACAAAAAATTACCCATGAACAATAACATCTCACTAAAGTCACAGACTTAAAGATAAACGCCCATGGACAATAGCATCTCACTAAAGTCACAGACTTAGAACCACAGACTCTCTCTGCACAATGACCTAACTTCAAGGGATAACAATTGAAAATCAAAAGAAGGAGCTCCGCTCCCTACTATACCACAAGGTCAACAATTAAAGCAACTAGTCAACACAGAACACATCAGTACAAAGAAATAATAAACTAAGGTAACTAATCAGGAACATTAAATATAATAAAGGTGCAAACACAGTCACATGGCATCCATGATAATGTCTTCAGGCTCATTTGCATCAAACATGCTATACATGAAGCCTGTGGGCGATCAATATGGTTATAAGAAACAATGCTAATTAAAAATGTTGTGCTTGTAAGAAGTCAATGAATGTCTGTATCAACAATTATTATGAAGACTTTGTGATTATGAGATACAAGGTAACCAGTTACAATATAAGAAATAATTCTATTTATAGGAATTCAATAGTGGGTAAGGGTCATTATGCATGACCATTTATGTGCAGTTGATTATCCAGTGGTGAAATCTATGCTTTAGCATGGGTTGGCTTATTTATATATGCAGTGTGACAAATCTTTTACTGGAATTCGCCATTGGCAAACTAATATCTTGCCATGATTTAAAGGTGCATCTTCGCTTTTCATAGTAAATCAAAATACATTGAAAATCAATTTCTTTGAATACATAATATTTGAGCTGTATGGTTGTTGTGAAACAAGCATGAAGCTCTTGGCCAAAGAAATGGCCTCCCTTCATCAGCAAATTCCTCATAAATGCATTACTTTCAGTGTTCATGAATCTAGAGTTGCTCATGGTCGAGTGGTTAGCACTAACCTTGCATATAATAAATTGCTTTTATTTGGTGTACGACACTTTGTGACTTTATCTTTATATATTGGTCATCTGTTTTCTGATGTATGAACTTAACAATATGGGATGGGCATGTTAGAATGTTGTGCTCGTGTAGCGTACGGATGATTTTTGACGAACCAATAGCACAGATATCTTATTGGGGAATGTATTTTAGGTAATATATGAAGCAAGTGTTTTGGATCCTGGTGTTAGATGCATTAACCCATGCTTCCAGTCAAATTGCATTATGAAGACGATAAAACTAAGTACATGGAGTTATCTTGATTGGAACTTTTATGGCATACTATGATTTTTTTTTTGCAGTGCATCTTCATGCCAGTTCTAATTTCACTTTCTAGATTCTCATATTTATAATTACAGGATGCTTAAATAAGAAAGTATATAACGATTACCTAAAGATTGACAGTTATAGGAAAAGTAGTCATTGACAACAAAGATAATATAGCTTATTGCACTTTTTAGGCTAGTGTACTGATTTAAAACATTAACATTCAGTATTCTCCCTTGAAAGCGTCAAATGTCATGTTGTTCTTTAATTCAAAGATAACTTGGTTGGACAACTATAAGAGATTAACAACTTTGCTGATTTGTGAACTGAATATTTTTTCATCATTTTTTTGTCATAATCCAGTCCAAAGTAAGAATTTCAGTATTCAACATATTCTGATGGTTGAGCAAGGATCTAGAAGGTTGAAGATGGAGTTCCTATGACTACTTTGTCTAGCAATTCAGTATAGATTTTTTATTTGAGGACCTATGCCAAAACATGTGCACATTGTCTCATATCGTCTAACTTAAGGAATTCCTTATTGTTTTTTTGTTCTGTATGATGGAAAGATTGAATTATGTCCATTTCCTAAGGGTGGAACCAAACCAATAGTTTTTCCCACTGTTCGAAAAGGTTAAAGTATCTTCATTTACAATGTATTTCATATAGTTGTCTCTTTCTGAGATAGAACACTAGGTTCAAGTTTATATTAAAAATTTACATGATTCATTTTCACATATAAGTGATCAGAGTCATTCCAAGAATAATTGTTATTTTGTTTTGCCTAATTGCTAAGTTCTTTCGTTTCTATTTTCTTAGCCTTTGCTTACACACTCTTGTTAAACAATACGCCATCTTTTATGTTTCTCACAAGCTAGATCCAATGCTTCCTTTCCAACTGCAGTGGTACCATAGCAATTTTAGCCTTCAGATTGAAATGGTTTGATGTCACTGAGATGCATTTAAGATATTTTTGATCTCCATTGCATGTGTCTAGTATAGGGTGGTGTTATGGCCTATTTGAAGGGTGGCAACTAGAAGTCATTGCTGGTTGGAGGATTATCTGTTGAACTGTTGTATGATGTTTATAATGAGCTACTGTAACACCTGTTTTTTTTTTTGCATCATCTCTGGGGCTTGGTAAGTTGTTACTTGGTCAATACATTGTACATTGGCACATGTTGGAATATTAGTTAAACCCAATGCTAAGAAAGTTTTGTTCTATTTGCAGAAAGGGTGCTCCATCAGTGCTTGAATGACAATATGAAAATGAAATTCTGTTATGAATGAAGCATGAGTACTTTGTCAGACAAATTTTAACGTAGTTAAAATGTTGCAACTTCATTTCATTTAAAAAATATATGGAGCTCAACCTACACTAGGCAAACATTCATATCTCTTATCTTTGTACTTCCCTCATGTTGCATTGTCTTATCTACATATATTTGACCTTCAATATGTACATCAGCAAAGTATTATTTGATAATCCGTAAACTCTGAATTCATTTAAAAAAAATTAAAAAATGTCTGTCTTCGGCATATCCAAATGTTATAGGCAAAATGCACATTGCAAAATGAGTAATGATGCTAATAAGTGGGTTTTACAGTTCAAATTTATCTAGGACTTCATATATAGAATTGGTGGTTATGGTTATAAGCTGTGTAAAACACTGTTTGAAAATTGGTTGGTGTTAGGTTTCTTAATTACATAAACTATGTGATAATTGTCACAAGTATTGGTCTCGTGCGATGCACTGCCAGAGTTGCAAATTTTCTTGTTATAGACTAAACGTGGTCTACGTGAAAGTGCACATAGTATGAGCTGGAGATCCAGACTTTGAGGATGAATCTAAAGTAGTTGGATCCATGACTCCTGTTCCTGGTGGTGTCAGCCTAATGACAGTTACAATGTTGCTGAAGGCTTCGTTGAAGGGTGCTAAATGCAACTTTGATTAGAATATTGTTCTTTTGTCTTTAGTAGAACAATTTTCATTATCATTCATAATATATAAATGTAGTGCAAATAATAAGAACCATCATCTATAACTTTGGTTAATCAGTTGTGATCTTGTTATGCCACAATCCTATGTTTATTACATGTATATGGATACAGCAGCTGAGACAATTATCCATGATTCTGGAATAGACAATGGGGGTAGAGGAGTTACTTAACTCCCTAATTTTTACAATTCCAGACAACTACCAAGAAGCTCCAAACTAAGGAAGAAGATTGACTCTCTCTAGCTAGTCCATGTTTCAATATTTAAATTGTCAAAATCCATTTCAATGTAACTTTTATTTTAGACTCTGCCTCAGGAGCAATTCTACAACTGTATGGTTAATGAATTCTTATTGCTAAAATTTTCTTTCAAATGCAAAATAAATGAACCAAATCCAACGACCGCAATACATTGGATATAACAAGAAGAAAGGACAATTTTTGTGTTCACTATTTCAAAGGATTTGATATAAAATTCTAGCCTCACATGTTTTCTTATCAAAAGGGTTTGCAAAGTTCAGTTCCAACATGTCCTTCCTAAGCTTTTCACCACAATCACAGAAATCAATAGGGTTGCTACAATTTCAGCACTTTATTATACATGCTTATTCATCATCTGCAGCCTCATGTTTTCCTACTGCTGGAACTTCCCACTTTGCATAAAGCAGTTTGCTTTCCACGAGAGTAAGTTGAGCATTCACTCGCATCACCAAGATCTCCCTTTTCTTGTTTAAGAGCTTTGATGATGCATTCCATGCAATCAATGAACAGGAAACCATTAAAATCATTATCAATTCACAGTCACTCGTCTAACATGTTGTAATAACATTTTTTTAATTGGAAACATGTTGTTGTAGAGACACAAAAGCATTAAAAGCCATTCCATTTAGAACCAAGAGTACCAAAAAAAAAAACCCCTATTTATACCTTGCAGAAACAGATTGCATGCTCATCACCTAAAAGCGCCGAACTAGCATTGCCTAGTAGAACTAGCATTGCCTAGCTCTCCTAGGTGTTACTCCAACCATGTCAACATGTACCAAAAAAAGCTTATCAGTTAACCACATGAACACAATTTTTTATGCAATAAACATCTTCTGTTAATAATTGTTTTGGAAATTTCATTAATTTATATTGTGAATTTCACAAATTTACCCTTAAACAAATTTTTCATGCAACTTACACATTCTATTCCTAATCCCTTTACAAGTATCATTTGCTTTGCATACAAAGTACACAAGTTTTCCAAGGAAATAATCAATGAAAGTTGTAAATTGCATGAAAACCTGCATTAAAGAAGACGTGTTTTTTAGTACAAGAGGTCATTTTCACATTACTTTTTGTTGAGTCAAGTTATGTGTAATTACACCTATAAGTTTTAGATGGACAGCCAAATGGACAAACGAAATTGCAACACACAGGTCAGTTATTGTACAGATCATGAATAAATAACATTAGATTAATTTAAATCTGCCAACATAATCATTGTCATCTGGAAACAGGATTTAATAGTCATGCTTTTGACTCTTTCAAAAAAACTATTGGTTTAAGACTGAAGCAGGAGAAGGTAAATAAAAAGACAAATAACACATACATGTGCATAAGCACACAAATATATGCCCCAAGAAAGGAACCGGCATAGGTTCACCCAAGAATTTTAACTAATTCTAGACACTCAGATATTCCTATGAAGAAAGACCACATACTTCAAGTTAGGTACAGTTTGATAATGATGCAATATCGTGAGGAAATAATGTAAATTAAAACAAGCAAAAAAATGGGAAGCTGGAAAGATCTAGTTGGGAAAGCAAATACCCCATATTCCCAATGCAACCTTAATAAGATGGGTGAAAGACAAAGGGGGAGACATACACGAGCACATTGAGGTCAAATATAGTAACTGAATAAGGTGCACATTAAAAGCTTAACCTTGTTGGCAGGTAATCTAGCTTTATTGTTCAAACTGATAGAATCTGTCCTGTTTTGAGCCATAATGCTTATGTGATGACCCACTTCCATGAATTCATTACAACATAAATCCTCTGCAACTTGCTCCCATTCTGGAGTTCTTGTAGTTGTCATATGATATGCTACAACCATATGTGTCCATAACATATTTCCCCAAGTAATTAAAAGTGAACATATCAATCATACAAAATAAGTTAAGTAAAACGAACATAGTATGAGATATACAAGATGTTTTCATTAAGGAAGTAAGAAATTCCTTTGGGCCAATGTGCTTGAGCTTTATGTCGATTCTTAATTATCCGCATAATGCTATGTACATTTCTAAGTTTCTTTATCATGTACTCACACTAGATTTTAATAGAGTTAGGACACTATGGAATATAAAAATGAAATATTGATGAGGCTCGAACTATGAGCAATTCATAATAATATAAAATAATACGCACAACGTAAAAAAAGAAGCATGTGAACAGAAAACAACAGAAATATTAGATACCATTTTACTAATTTTTTTCTCTAACTAAAGAATGACTGGTACTTTTATGATACCGACATCTAGGCCCTCACAGTGAAATCCAAGTCAAAATACAACTGATGGCTTAGAGGCCAAATGCCATATTCATATCAACCCATAATACATTGTTCTCAATAATGGCAGGATGCTCAGCAATTACCACATAAGCAGAAAGGGCACACTGATCAAGATAAACAAACTTACATATAAATGGATAGAGGTAGAGAGTCATAACAAATTTAACACAGGTTGCTATCTATTGCAGCTAGCGAATTTAATATATTAGAGGAGCCCTTGCATTGGTTATAGTAAAGGAAATGCTCAAAGGTTTTCTAGCATAAGTCATGATAAAAAAAAAATCATCGCCTAGTAAAATATAACTGAACTTTAACAACGTATGAGTCTTTAACAATATAGGTTCAACGTCCTTGTGAACTACAACTGAAATTTATATAAAAGTCAATGTTAGTGATCAGTGGTCACATTCTAGCCACCAGATAATTGTGTTCGAAGTTTTATTTTAGATTGCCTTGTATGCTGACACGGCGGAGACTGGGGTATTCAGCTCCCATTGCCTTAGCAATTCATAACTTAATGGTATGAAGTTACATTTAGATGGTATTTAAGAATGACGAGTTAGGGTCTCTTGATTAGTAAGGGTATAACAAATGGAAGACAAAAGAATAAAGAAGAAGTGAATTAATTTGGCAGTCAAATATTATCTAAACAAATGTTGACATTAAAACTATATAAACAAATATCAAAATGAAATTAACCCATTTATGAAATTTGAAGGACTGCAAAATATGAGAGAATAAAGAGTGGATGCAACTATATCCATACACAGCCCCTCAAGTTTTAGATTTGTCATATGATTTTGGTTCAACAATTGTTTTAGAATAAGTAATGTGTGCATATTATCTGACTTATTAAAAAAATTTATTTGCTTAACATGAACCTTTATCTGCTTGCATATTACAATCCAAGGGAAACAAGTTTCACCACAATAAAGAAGCTTGTTCAAGGAGCAGACAAAAAGTAAGTATTAAGTATTGCCTCGTTGCAAGGCATATCCTTCTGAGTACATCAACTCAAATTCTGTAAGTACTTCTATTCTACTAAACAATCACAAGCACAAATAATAGCAAATTTTGCAAGTTGCTGAAAATGACCTGTAATCACAGCCACTAATATGCCTAGTAACATAATACCCACTGACCAAAAAACAAATAAACCCAAAACAAAGCTCCATACTTTTTGAATCTTTAGTACTTTTCAGTTTCAGTATTGAGATACAGTAATACATCATTAAGGATCAGTTTATCCATAGGTAGGCAACACATTGCGTCACATGGATAGGAAATGAAATCCTAATCCACCTAAAGCTGTGCACTTCTGTAATTCTAATATATCTAACTAAACTAATTCTACATAAGCAGCAATACAAATATGATCAGACAGCCTATGAAACAATCCATAAGTATTTGACAAAAGAAACTATGCAAGCATGCCAAGAACCAGAGCAAAGGAAAAATTAGTTAGTAAATGATCATTAAGCCATTCAACTGGAATATGATAGACCTTGGATAACGCCTTTCTTCACATTGACTTCAGGTGCCGCAGTAGTAGATCGAATTGCTCCTTATCTATACAACCAACCTGCTCTGCCGTCAGCAACCAATGGGCCTTCCTTGACTACTCAACAAAGAACATAATACTCTTAGTCATGTCCACTAAAAAATAAATTTACCAAAACATTAAGAACAAATAGTACCTTTGTAGCTTCACAAGTTGCATACACAATCACACAGCTGAATAATTCTTTTCCTGGGAGCTTTCGTTTGCGACAGTTAATTGGAACTATTAACAATCTTGGTCTAGTGAAATCGAGTGCTAAAACCAAAGGATACTGACTGAGATCAGTAGAGAAAGGAAGACAAGCCCTAATTTTCTCCCAAATGAAGTCAGAGAAGGAGGGAGGTGAGAGAAAGAGTGAGAGAACTACAGAAGAGGATAGAGAAAGGCAACTTTTGGGGAAAAAGAAACAGTTCAAAGGGCTGACTTGAAAATAGGGAAGGAGGGCTGATATGCAAATTCTAAAAGTTATTTACAAAAAAATAAATAGATGTTTCAAAATTTTTGATTGACCTGTACTGTTCCCTACCGCCTGAAGAATCGGCCGGTAGGGAAGTGTCGCCCCTCCAATATCTATAAGAACAAATTATATAAGTTCATAATAATTTTCATTTCGCACTTGAGCCAATTAGATGAATAAGTATAATATGATACCCCATATCCAGATATAAAGCCTAATATAAATGCATTCCTTGGACAAAAAGTCATACACTCATATCCAATATCTAAATAATCCCACAAAAATACAAAAAATAACCTGAATTATCTAAACAAACAATTTAAGTAAACATTGAAATTATCAACCAGACCTCGCAGTGTATAAAAAGATACAAAATCCTTAACATAAGTTAAAAATAACCAATACCTGCAAGTATTGAAGAATATATTATTTGACATATAAAAAATTATCATATCCAAGAATTCCAATAAAAATTTGTTGGTTAGAGAAATAGGACAAACACTTTTGAAACTTTCTTTGCCCATATCAATATATCATTACCAATGAAACCCTTTTCGTGTTTTCAGAAACAAAATAAGTGTCATATACAGGAGAAATCTTTCTGCTGGTATATATACTATTAGATATAGGTTCTTTGGTGGCTTTAATGTACTGCCTCATGGTCAAGATCAATTGGGATCAAATAACTAAATCCTGCAATCAATTATATGCATTGTAAAACAGCTATAAGCTAATAAACATTTTAATGTCATCTTAACTCTGTTAATTAGGATCAACTAACTAACAGCTGCTATCAACTTAATATAACAGTGTAAACCCAATAGAATCAACTGAAATTCACAAATTTCATGTCTATAAAATTTTCAACAATACCTAGAAAGCAACATTGTAGATCGATACTCAATGTGTTATGGGTGCAGGTTCTAGGGAAAATTAATTAGCCAGAATAAATATTGACTACAAACCTACGTGTGCAGATCATGCAATCCACTCTGATCAAGTTGCTGGCATTAGATGGGGGACAGGTTTATGGGATATTGGGAGAAGAATTTGCATACGATCCAAGCTTTAGATTCCACCGCTGGAAGTTCTTCAACTGACTCACGTGAGCACATGCTTCAAATTTCGGACATTCGAGTTGCAGAATGGAGATTTTCGGACCCTAGAATAGTGTAAAATAGGGGAAGGTCCTTCAAATTTCAACAGTTTCTTACAAGTTCCGAGACATGGGAGTTGCACGAACGTAGAATTCGACCCTTAAACGATCTAAGATAGGAAAGGCCTTCTTCAAACCGGTGGTTCCTTCAAACTTCACAGGAGTACCAGTCGGACCCCATTTAAGGATGTAAATAGGAGAAGGTCCTTCAAATTTCCACGGTTTCTTACAAGTTCCGAGACATGGGAGTTGTACGAACGGAGAATCCGGCCCTAAAACTATCTAAGATAGGAAAGCCCTTCTTCAAATCGGTGGTTCCTTCAAACTTCACAGAACTAGTCGGACCCCCTTTAAGGATGTAAATAGGGAGAGGGCTGATCTGCAAAACAGGGAAGGGGAAAGGACTCATTTGCAAATCACAAAACCTCCAAAAAACAAATAAAACACCCCTACTTACCTGGACTGTTCCTGCGTCTCAGTTACGCGGGCGGTAGGCGAGTACTCACCTTATTTTAAATTGTTTTTTAAAATAAAAATTATAAAAAAATAAAAAAATAAAAAGTTATTCATAAAATATTATTACTCATTGTAGTATAACATACACATTAACCGAATACACATCTAATAGTTGATGTGGCTTAGCAACAAGACTATTTTACTAATGCAATTCATATTAAAAGATTAAATTAAGTGAACAAATATTTTGATGACTAAATTAAGAATTTAAAAATGGACCATAATAATAATTCAATCTAATATTTATAAATAAAAAATAAAAGTTAAATAATTTTTTAGCATTCTCTCTCTCCCCTTTCTTCTACACACAAAAAGTTCCTAATCACCCGCCTCTCCCTAACCCATCTCATCTTTTACCTCTCCCGTGGAGCAGGCTCTATGGTGCATGCTTCGAGTCGCGGTGCCGCAAGCTCAAACTTGGGTTTAGCAATATAGAAGCTCGAGGAGATGAAGATGAGGTTGAGCAACAATGTTAGAGGAGACATATACGAAGGGATTGGGGACCGTGACGTAGGGAGAGATTGGATAGGTCTACTTTTGAACAGGTGTTTAAATAAAAATGATTTAAAAAAAAAATAAGTATTAGTGTTTAGATGTAATAACGTAAAAGTGATTTTACTGAAAAAAAATAGATGTTTTACGTTTAGATACAAAAATATAAAAATATTTTTAAGCATGTAAAGTTACTGAAAATGACATATAAAAGTATTTTTTGAAAAATTTGTGAAATATTTTGAGTATATTTTTCTAAAAAATTTTTTTTCTCTTCTATTATACATACTTTTTTCAGAAGTTATAAATCTTAACTTCTAAAAAAAACAAGTGAAACTACTTTTTTTTTTTAATCATTTTTTTTTCAAAAGCCCACTTAAACACCAATTTTACAAATAATTACTTTTTAAAAAAAATAATAATAAGCAGCTTATAGAGGGAGAAAAGCTTTCCCAAACGGCTTAATTTGAGATTCACTACCAGGAACCCTTGAGAACTATTTTGGTAAGTTCAAGAGGAACTGGGCTCTATATTTCAGCTTCTTGATCATGATTTATGGCTTTATGATCTCTTCCTCTGTCGTTCTTCTCTAACTCCCACTTAAACCATCGCACACCACCTCACCAGAATTCACACCCCACACACTTAGTTCCAGCACCAGAAGATACGACCATCCTTTGATCCTTACCATTTACTACCTTATGGGAAGCTTCGTTCCTTCCCCTTTCTTCTAAATTAAAAGTAGAGGTGGCTCTGAATCTATTGACTTGAAAAGATCAATTTGAAAATCTTGAAATCCTTGAGTTGGAAATCTTGTCCAAATTAACAACTTTTCATTATGATGAGACTCCTTTAGATCGAGGTGCATGCCACCAAGATAAGTGGTCAAGTGGAGTGCTCAGGATGTAAAAGTTCTGCCATCAAAGAAGAAGATTTTAGTTATGCTTTTGGTCAATATTTTGTCCCCAACAGAGATTATTTATATAAGAATGTTATCGGATTTCCTTAAGTTACTTTTTGCTGGTAACCTCCAACTCTAGTCAGCCATGGACTGTGGCGCAATGAAAATTTTCTTTAAGTTACGTTTATATGATTATTTTTTATTAAAATTTAGATAAAAAATATCACAATATAACTAAGTGATAAAAAGTTAAGTTGTAGATATTGAATGAAATTAAATCACAAAGATAAAATAATTGTAGATCAAATTACAATTAAAAGAGAGTTTACATATAATCTACCCTTTTATGAATTTAAAGAGAATGAAGCATGAAGGGAGAGGGAGACCCTAAAAAAATAATAAGTGGTCATGTCATCTAATGTATGGACCATTAACTATACATTAAAAACTACAACAATTCCATGACTCATGGAATTGGCATAGGCTATTATGACTCATGGGTAGTTAAAGTAGAACAGGCCTAATGGCTAGGTTTAAATTCAAGTCAATTGATCTAGATGTTAAATTTAGATTTAGACTCCTCAAGTATATGAAAGTTTAAACAAAGTACAATAATATGATATATAGCATGATTAAAGGAATAAGAATTAGGAATTCATGAGAAAAAAAATGCTTTCTTCTGTATGATCTAAATGAGACAAATCATATAACATAATGGGGTAGAGATCAGGAGCCCTTCTTATGTTCACTCTGAGTTATTGTACCCATTATGGTCAATCCACTTATATAGAGCTCACAATTTACCGTTTACAATTATATTTGACACACGAATATTAATATGAAATTTATTAAATAATTGAATTACGTAAGTCTACACAAAATATTAAAATATTTCAACTTAAATACATAAACTTGCCTATCCCAGGAATAACTCTTATTTTTTGGTGAAAAAAGAGGAAAAACTACAGCCTACAGAAAGAAACACATAAACTGGCCCACCCCAGAACAACTCTACTCATGAGATATTTGAGCAGAGGCAGCAGTATTATGAGTAAGTTGGGAACCCAGACATAGACTGCTCTTCTTATTAGTGACTGTCGTTTTTTTTGGAACGATGCGGTGCAAACGACATTTAAATGAACCTTCATGGGTTGGTGGAGCACAAATGCACATGTTCTTAGACTCTTTACTTGGTTTGCTTTCCTTTATATTCACCTTACTACTAATACTGTTCAATAAGACCTTCAATAACTCCTCTTCTTGATTGCTTTTGCTTTCTTCTATTTTCAGCTCATCAATTATCTTTCTCACCACCTTCAATAATTTCTCTCTTCCCTCAGTCTGCAGATTATGCATTTTACCATTCCTATTGATAAAACAAATTAAATGAAAGTGAGAAGTGGTAAAACTCTAAGAACAAAATATGGAATTGTGCAAAAACAGGAAGGTTTTAAGGTGTAATAATAAATTTCTTAAAGGTAATTATCGCTTACACTAAAACAATTCTACCTTCAGGACACAACAAAGCCTCAAAATTCTCATCAAAAATTTACAAGTGGCATCAATAGCAATAAACTCTTCTTCCAATTGTTCAATTACAAGAATCATAAGGCACAGGCATTTATAGTCTTTTCATTCTCTGTCTTTCTAATGTATGAGACATGTTCTCTATATTATAAACTACTCCAACAAAAACATCCATTGAAATAGCATTAAAAGAAAACATCCATTGAAACAGCATTAAAAGAATTCAAATTCGATCGAGCAATTGTTCAAGCAACTGCAAATATTGACTTACACAGGTACCAATTAATTTAGAATATATTTAATCTTATTTAAGTGTTTTAAAAAATACCATATTCATAACAGCATGATAACTTATATGATTTATTATTCTCCTCTAGTGTTATTATGAAACATTATTCAGAAGTTATCTAAGATACCAGACACAGATTCACTTCATTCCAAGTGGGGTCAAGTGACTCCACTTGGATTGATATTTTAAACTTACATATATTTTATTTATCATTTTTAAAATATATTATAAACCAAAAATAGTGTGTAGTGACCCCACTTAAAATTTAAGTTAATATATAGTGTTCGAAAGAAGTCCCCATAACTAGCCCATATTTCTTTGCCACAATATCATCCTCATGAATTACCACTTTTTTCATTGCCACAATACCATCAAGCTAAGTCAACTTATTGAAAAAGAAAAAGCATATTACTTATCTAATGGTGTATCATTAATTTTACTTATAGCAATTGTAAGCTTAGAGAGATGCTTCTTAGCAATGAATATGGTGAAGACTGATTTGCCCAACCGAATAAATAATTAAATTTTTAATGATTGTTTAGTATGTTACTTTATATTATTCAAAATAGGATTATAATGTATGGATATCTACATATGTAAATATCTACATATGTAAAATTGTCTACAATATCAAAATACAAAAATAAGTAAAGGTAAAGATTATTTTAACTTTCAACTATAACTAATAGATGAAATATGAATATTTTTATGAGCTTTTTTAGTTCAATGGCAATTCTATGGTGTTTGAATTCTATGAATTAATGACCCATAAATAATGCTATTTATATATGTCCTTTTATCAAGGATATTAATAATAAGAGTAAAATATTCTTCTCTCCTATAAAAGATGACTTAATTATATAGCCTTCTCCTCTATTTTAAAAAATTACCCAACTATTTCCTATAAATTAAAACAAGTTACAACTAAACCAAATTTTTTAACTAATGTTAATATTAACCATTATATTTTGGTCAAATGATTTTTTTGTACAATATAATTAAAATACTATTGATTTTATATAATATGGCCAAAATATCGTTTTCTTTTATTATTTTACTTTAATTCTTTTTTTTTGTTTTAGAAATATAGTTACTTGAAAAAAAATTATCTTTTTTAGTTTAAAAATTATCATTACTTGAAAAAAAATTACTTTTTTTTAATTTTAAAAGTATCATTGCTTGAAAAATATTTTTTTTGTGTTTTAAAAATATCATGGCTTGAAAATTTTTTTCCTTTTTTTATGTTTTAAAATATAATTACTTGAAAAAAATTACTTTTTTCTGTTTTAAAAATAAAATTACCTGAAAAATAATTTGTTATAAGAATATCATGACTTAAAAAATATTTTCGTTTTTAGTTTTAAAAATATCATTACTTGAAATTTTTTTTATATATTTACTTGAAAAAAGTTCTTTTTTTTATTTAAGAATATTATTACTTAAAAAAATATCATTACTTGAAAAAAAAAATTTGGTTTTAAAAATATCAATACTTAAAAAAAAATTTTGTTTCTAAAAATATCATTACTTAAAATTGTTCGTTATTTGTCGTCTTACTAAGTAAGACTGCTAGTTATTTATCATCTTGATTAGTAAGTGAGTGTTTTAAGTAATATATTTATTCATCTTTTTTGCTTTTCTTTTTCTTTTTTTCTTTTTGTAATTTTCTTAAGAAATAATTTAAAAGAATATAAAAAAATAAAACAAAAATAAAAAAATTTCATAATACAAGTATTCGAAAATAAACCAAAAGACAAAGTAAAATGAAACCAAGAAAAAGTAAAATATTATTTTGATTATTTTTTATTTTTTATTTTTTATTTTTTCAAAAAAATTTTATATTCTTTTAAATTATTTCCTAAAATAAAAATTATAAAAAATAAAACAAAAATAAAATACTACTCCAAGAGTATGACTACATAGTAAAGCTTTTTAAGTAAGGGTAATTCTGTTATTTTAACGTGTAATATTATTTTTTTAATCTGAATAGAATATTATTAATAAAGTTATATTAAGTAAAATTATGTGTAAGTTTTTAAAATAGATGAGAGTATTGTGTAATTAAACAATCTCTCAAATGATAGAAGAGTATTTTAGTCTGACAATTATTTAACATAAGAATAAAAACTGAATTTTTCTCTAATCGCCACTAAATGAGCTATTACTAATAATACCACAAAATTAATAAATAATTATTTATTTATAAATTTAAAATATTTAAATACCATGAATAACAAAATAAGTTACGTTAGTTACAATTCTAACATCTTATTTATCAACAGAATCCAATTTTAAAGGAGTCAATACCAGTTATTTTACTTAAGTAGCCAAACTCACTGGTGGTGACTAGTACTCAAATCATAATTGATCACTTTAATAAGAAATAAACTGGATAACAACATCAAAGACATCAAAATAATTACGAAGATTAAAACAGAATGAAAGTTAAGAACTATATATGAACAAACCAGAGAGTAAGAATCATGTTGGTAGTTCTTCAAAACTGCAGCCATTAATATTCTGATTATTGCGTTCAATGAAAACGTGGGAATACAAGAATTCTGATGAAAATGAAGAGGATCAGAACATTAGTAAGTTTCTGTTTAACTCTCAGTTAGCAGTTATAAATGTTTTAAGGTATAAGATTTCTTAAGGAAGAAGGATACTCTTTTCTAAAAGGATTTACCATGACGAAAGAAAAGCAATTCCACTCGGTTTGCTTTGTAGAAAAAGAAAATTGAGACACAATTTTTTTGTTTTTATTTTGTTTTAGAAAAATATATTAAAATTTTTTTCTAACAATTTAAATTTTCAAAGAAAAAGTTTCCTAAAAACTAGGTAAGAAAATATTTTTAATTTTTATTTAAACTTACTACTATCATCATACTACCACTCTCCACTATTATTATTGTTGGGACAACTATTTAATTGAGTTTGAGGTCAGCCTCACCCAAAAATTTTGAAAACATAAGAACTCAAGCCTTAGTTTTTGGATCAAGTTTAAGCCAAAATAAAAAAGTTTAAAATAAGTTATAGGCAGGTTCATACTTAAACCTAAACATTTCTGTTTTGAGAGTTCAAACTGAAATAATAATTTTGAAAATAAGTTAGACTTGGTCAAGCATTTGTTTTTTCTTTTTCTTCTGAAAGGTCTGACTGGCAATCAAGTCTGCCCACTATCATCATACTCACCTTCGTTATCACTGCAATTGCATCACCAGTTATTGCTCCCAAAATAAAATTTCTTGTAATCTAAATAGAAGAATTTTAATTTATAAGAAAAATGTTAATGAAAAAATTAATACAAATATTTGACAAACAAAACAGAGGTTTAAAAAACAATGTTTAATTAATTTTATGTTGAAAATGGATTGCCATCACTTACAAAGAAAATGTTGATGCTTGTAATGCGTGAGCTTAACACAAGAAATTCTCAGGTGCAGAGGCAGCTGCGCCTCAATAGTCCAATATAGTAGTGTCTTTAATTGATTGGATAGGAACACCAAATAAGCAATTTAAACTTTTGGGTATTTGGCCTCGCTAAATCTTCTCACGAATAAAATGACAATTGAATAGTTGCCTAATTATCACACCGTAATTTCATAGGGCCAAAACTTCTAAAACTAACCTCATCTAACAATTGAACTACGCACAGAAGTTTATAAGTAGCCTAGGCTATGGCTCGATATTCAAATTCTGCACTTAATCGTGCCACCACATTCTGTTTCTTACTTTTCCAAGATACCAGATTTCCTCCCACAAATACGCAATAACCAGATATGGATCTCCTATCAACAGGTGACCTAGCCCAATCAACATCAGAGAAGCCTTCAATTTTACAGTGTCCATAATCACTATAAAGAAGCCCTCGTCCTGGTGCATTCTTCAGATACCTCAAAATACCCTGCACGGCTTCCCAGTGAACAGTATGAGGGGATGCCATAAATTGACTCACAATACTAACTGCAAACAAGATGTCAAGATGAGTAATAGTCAGGTAGTTCAAATTTCCAACTAGTCTTCGATATCTTTCTAGATTTATCAATAATTCACCATCGTCCGTCGTAAGTTTCAAATTTGGGGCCGTAGGAGTCTCACTCGGTTTGACTCCAAGTAGTCATGTATCAGTTAACAAATCCAAGACATATTTTCTCTGTGATAAAAAGATACCCTTCTTGCTACGACTTACTTCAATCCCCACAAAATATTTCACCTTAGTCTAAAATTTGGATTAAATAAAGCTTTTGAGTGCCTCAATACCACACTTGTCACTTTCAGTTATTACAATATCATCCACATATACTACCGTCAGCGCTAGAGTTTCAGTAGAACACCCAGCGCTAGAGTTTCGGTAGAACACCAATTGATTATAACTACTCCTATTTAAGCTAAATTCAAAAACCACCTCTCCCAACTTCCCAAACCAAGCTCGAGGGGAATGTTTCAACCCATACAATGATTTGCGTAATTAACAAACTTTACCAATCTCCCCTTGAGTAACAAACCTAGGTGGTTGTTCTATATAAACCTCCTCCTGGATATCACCATGTAAGAAAACATTCTTAACATCCAACTAATAATAGGCCAGTGACGAGCAGTAGCCAAAGAGATAAACAGACAAACGGAGGCTAATTTAACAACAAGAGAAAACGTATCATCGTAGTCAACACCATAAGTTTGGGCATAACCCTTGACTACCTGGCGGGCCTTGAGACTAGCAACGAAGCTATCATAATTAACCGTTACTGTATAGACCCATTTACATCCCACAACCTGTTTTGCAGGGGGAAAGGAGACAAGGTCCAACGTATGATTGTGGATAAGAGCAAACATTTCTTCCTTCATAGCAGAGGTCCAACCATCATGAGTAAGAGCATCCCTCATGTATTAGGGACAGTAACAGAGGCAAGGGAGGCAACAAAAGATCGAGATGTAGAGGACAATCGGTCATAGCAAACAAAGGAAGAAATCAGATAGGTGTAAGAACGTTTACCTTTTCGCAGAGCAATATGGAGGCCAAGACTAGGATCAGGAGACGAGGATGACAGTAGCAACGGGGGAGTCAAAAGACTGAGGCAACACGGCTGATACATCTTGGAATACAAGGGGCTAGGTAGAACCAGATGGGCGAGGGCGACGCAAATAGACCTAAGGGGGCGAAGGTCGAAGGGCTGGTGGCTTAGGAAGAGCCTCAATGGAATGGACCTGCCAGGTGAAGAAGTCATCAATAGAAACATAGGACATAGGCTGCTCAAATGAAAAATGAGTATACTTAAAGAAAGTAACATCGATAGAGACAACATAGAGGCCTAAGTCAGGGGAGAAACAATGGTACGCCTTTTGAGACTGAGAATACCCAAGAAAAATACACATCAAGGAACGAGAATCAAGTTTGGACACATAGGGACACACATCATGGACAAAGCAAGTACAACCAAAGATATAAGGTAAAAGAGGAAACAAAGTGTGAGACGGAAGCAAAAAAGAGTAGAGAGATTGACCACCCAATACAGAAGAGGGTAAGTGATTAATTAAAAGACACGCAGTAAAGATAGCATCAGCCTAGAAAACCTTAGGAAGCTTTATTCAAAACAAGAGAGCATGGGCAACCTCCATTAAATGTTTATTCTTACATTTGACAACCCTGTATATTGAGGGGTAACACTACAAGAGGACTATTGTAAAATACCGTGTTGAGTCAAAAAGGAAGTAAAGGAGGAGGAAAAGTATTTTTTAGCATTATCATTGTGTAAAACATTAATTGGGGCATTAAATTATGTATGTATTTCTGAATGAAATGTAGAAAATATTGAAAACACCTTAGAATGATTCTTTATTAAATAAAGCCAAGTGGTACAAGAATAATCATTAACAAAGTAACAAAAGCTAGCTTTAGACGTAATTAGACAAAGACCCTAAATTTCTGAATGAAAAATATCAAAATGAGCTAAAGCTCGTTTATTGACATACGAAGGGAATGAAACCCGACAATGTTTAGTAAACTGACAAGACTCACTTTCTAATTGAGACACAGACTCGATACTAGGACTTAATTGCTTCAGAACTAGAAAGGAATGATGACCAAGGCGACAATGAAGATGCAAGGGTGATGTAGTGTTGGAGCATGCAATCAAAGATGGTGTGGAAGGTGGTGGGCACTTTAGAATATACATACCGTTTGACTCCCGGCCTTTACCAATTGTTTGCCTTGTCCCAAGATCCTAAAACACACAATAGTCAAGAAGAATTCAATACGGCATTGAAGAACTCGATTAATCTGACTCACAGAAATCAAATTAAATGGGAATTTAGATAAGTAAAACACACTAGACAAAGGTAAGGATGGTGAAGGGTTAGCTGTCCCACTCCCAAGAATAGAGGCCAAGGAACCATCAGCTAAAGTAACTTTAGGTAATCGAAACGAAGGAGAAAATGAGTTCAAAATACCAATGTTACCTGTCATGTGATTGATAGCACCCGAGTTAATGACCCAACCGCTGAGAGTAGATGAAAGACAAGCAGTGGAAGTACCTGTCTGAACTACATTTGTGGAAGATTGAGCAGAGGCCTAAGCAGCCGACGCTGAGTGTACTGTCATACTCATCGATGGTCAAAGTATAGCTTTTACGTTTGCCCCCTTTATTATTTTCTGAAGCCACTGTATTGGCCACTCGTTGTTGCTTAGCAAGAAGTTTAGGGCAATTAAGCTTCATATGTCATTGTTCATTATAATAGTTGCGTGTAATGTGAGAATCACCAGAGTCTCTCCCTCCAGTTTGTCCACCCCAAAAATCTCCTCGACCACCTCAATCACTAGTCCTCACAGAAGCAAAAGTTTCACTCGGGCTAGTCACATGGTGAGAATATTCCCTATTCATCCTGAGCAGGCTTGTCTAAACTAGTCATAATTTGGGATCCGGTTGCGCTATACTCATAACGCAGACTAGTAAGGAAACACATAACTAGTACCTGCTCACGTTATTCACGCATCTCCCAAACATCATTGGTAATCGGGAGTAAAGTATTCAACTCCTTAGAAACTTTCTTAAATTGAGTGAAATGATCAGACAATGACAACTCCTTCTGATTAGCCCGGTAGACTTCCTAAACAATCTCATAAGTACGAGACAAATCTTCCTTCCCACAATACAAAGAAGCAAGATATTCCCACATATCTTTGATTGTGTTACAATGAGTAGTGATGTCCTCTACCCGGGAATCCAAAGTTTGCCTAATCAATCTGTAAAAGCACTTGTCATCCCTGATCCACTTTTTTCGGACAGTCTCATCTTGTGGGAGATCCTGGGGTCTTACATTTTGATCCTATACATAAACATCTCAATTACTTTCCGCCACTGAGTGGGTGCTGAGATCAATTCAATGAACTGTTTATTTTAACTACCACCCAAAGTTGTTTGATGAATTTCAAAATGTTTAGCCATTTTTTCAGAGTCCTTAACCATGAGTTCCATAATATAGTGGGATATAAAGGACTAAAACAACACTAATAATAAACAAGATATGAGTGACCAGCAAATATAAATTAGGATAGTAACAAAACTAGAAGAAGAGCCACAAAATAGCCCCTAAAAGCATGAAAAAACGACACTTAGGCAACTTCCGGCATTGATCACCAGAGATCAGGAACCCTAGTGACACAGAAACTATCATCGACGACTGTTGAGGTCCCTTCAAAGCAAATCACCACCAACACGCGTGCAGGACATCCTTCACGCGCTACCCAAAGCATAGAAATGCACCACTTAGTATCGCCGCCCATCGTCTGAGTATCTACTATAAGCTATCACATTGGAAAAGTGGTTCGACCACTGGCACCACTCTGCACAGCCACTACCACGCTGGAACACCAGTCACAATAGCTTCATAAACTAAAACGGGGAGCACAAACATGCCCTTACATACCCATCAAGGTGGTCTTTCCACGAAATCACCGAGAAGACTGCCAACGAGAAGACGCCGAAACTTAGAGGTAGCCGATCAGGGGATGGGGAAATGATTTACCTACTGAGATGGGGTTGTCAGCCGATAAATGAGAGGGAATTTGAAAATTTAGGGAAAATAAAAATCAGGGTTCAAATAAAAAATTGGAAAAGCTCTGATTTCATGTAAAAGAGAAAAGCAAAGAAAGAATGAATGAGAATGGGAATTCCAACTTGTCTAGTTAGGTTCCTTGAGTGTTTATTTATAATAGAATAATAGGTTACACATAGTAGGCCCAAGCCTACTATGGTAATATACTAGTCATAAATAATATAAATAACTCATAATAATTTATATGATAAAATTATTTTCTTATGTAATACAGTTGTCTTTCTCCATTAAAATATTTTTATTTTATTTGTACTTAAGAAAAATAAAAGGTGTTAATAAATCATTTTAATTCTTTTTCATAGGTAATGACAATTAAAATAGGATAAGATGCTTATTATTGAAAATTTCTTAACTTTTTAATTTAACTATTTACTATTTTTTTATAAATTAATTTTTAATGTGTGTTTTTATCTTTTAAAAAAGTTTGAGTATATTTTTAAAATAAAATATACATTAAAAGATCAAACTAAAAAAATTAATTAAAAAAACTAAATTAACAATTTAAGAACATTTTAAAAATTAGAACAATAATTTATTATATTTTAGTAAAAGTTATAAAGAGTGAGTGACAAACTAAATCTAACTTATGTTAGAGACTTGTAGAGCTATATGCACTTTCAAATGTCTATTGACACTCTTTTGTAACAAATTATTTTTAAAATTTTTACAAATGCCCCCTTATTAACTTGCTTTTTTATATTAACTAAGCACATGGCTAATTTATATTTAAATTCTCAACTCACATTCCTAATTAAATTCAATTACTCAATTTATTATTTTTATTAGATAAATTTTTTATCTCGTTACATTTCTTCTTTCCTAGTATTCTAAAACTACCTATTAATTTTTTGAATAATTATTTTTATTAAATAATTTTAATTTTATTAATAAGCATGATCACCGTAATCAACATATAATTTTATTTTTTTGAATATCTAGAATATAAATATATTTACACTTATACTTTATTTTTAATTTGTGAAATGAAACTAATAGATAATATCATTCAATATGTTATAAAATTTGTATAAAAAAGAATAATTAATTTATATTTAAAATTTTCATAATCTTAATTAATAATATTTTTTTATAATCAATTTCTATTTATTATTAAAATTTGAAGATTTTATTATTTCTTGAACCACCTATTAAGCTTTTATGAAAAATAATTTTTTCCATTAATTAGCATAACAATCATCAATAAATAAGTAAGTTAGTAAAAATAAATTATAATAACTCAAGTTTAAATATAGTTACACCTATAATTTATTAAAAATATATAAATAAAAATTGTAACATTCTTGATAGCAAAATATATAAATATTACTCAAAGAAATATTTTATCTAAATATACATGTTTTTAAAATACAAAATTAAACAAAATAATATCAAATTATTGTCTTCAAGATCTATCTTCTTCAAAAATTCAATAAAAACCTACAAAAAGAGAAAAAATATGACAAGCATTATATACATTTTTATATACTATAATAACAAAAGATATGCAAGTAAAACAAAAGAATATAAATAGAAATTGACAAAAAAATTTATAAAATAAATAATTAAATGAGTGATATTTAATTATTTTTTAATATTTTAAAATAGTTGTGAACATAATAAGTTAGTTGTTGAAGTCAATATTATCCAATCTCATTTCTTCAATTTGGCTAAGGAAGCTCATTATTGACGGTCATCATACTTATTGGTAGAATTAAAATTATTTAATATAAATAATAAATTGTCTTGCATAAGTAATTAAGTTTAATTAAGAGTGTGATTGAAAATTTAAATATAAATTAGTCAAATTTTTAATTAATATAAAAACAAGTTAATAAAAGAACATTTGTAAAAATCTTAAAACTAATTTATTATAAGAGAATGTCAATAGATATTTGAGAATGCTACTAGCCACCCGACACTTATCTTCAGCCACTAACTCTTGAATTTATATTATATGCCCCATTTGATATGTGATAAACAAATTATAAGTTTGGTGAGAAGAAAAGTTTTACGTAAGGTGAATAAACAGTAAGTTGTTTTCTTATTAGGCGGAAAAAAAAAGAAAGAGTTACAAATTGAATAGAGAACTAAAAAAGTATTTTGATATTTTAAAATTATAGTTAAACTACTTAGTAATTGAGATAATTTTTTTATTAAAATAAATATTTTGTATAAAATATAAACTCAGAAATACATCCTTAACAAATGCTAAGATCACTTGTCAGCAAAACCCCTTTTATTCTCAGTCTATGAATCAAAAAGCGTGTAAAGACCCACCTAATTTCGCGAGTTCATACTTCATAAAGTGTAAGTAAAAATGGTATTTTTTTTTCCTTTCCTTTTTAACTAATCTACTTTTCTGGGCGGATCAAAACCAAGCAATCTATCGAGAATACGAAATTCAGAATTAAAAAAAAACAAATTTATAACCTCGTTCTAAGAAATGGATAAAGCTAAAATTAAAAATTTTAACACGTAATAATGCTTTTAATTTTATATCACATACTCGTTGTAACACTAGTCTATTTAAAATTTGAACATGGACGAACACAAGTAATTTTATGATCAAGAATAAAAGGAGAAGGCTGAAATAGAATAACTCAAATGAGAAATTATTTTATGCTATAGTTACAATATGTCATATGGAATGATGTGATATATTATTTCATTTAAATCAAATTAAATGAATTATTTAACTCACTCGTCACTTAATTTATAAATTCAGCATTACATTATAATTACTTTTTAGTATTGTTTATTTAGATTTTAAATCATATAAAAAATTCATTTGACAAAATTTAAATGGGATAGTTTATGGGATACTACTCTACATTAACACAAACGACATGGTTTAATTATTAGATAAGACAATTTTCAACTCAAATATACATATTTGTATCCTTTCAATTTCCTCTGTAAGAGCAGGACACTCTGTATAGACTCGTTAGAGGAAAAAAAAAGTGAAATTTATTAATTAAGATAAGCTCCATATGTTATGTCTCTTTTTTTTTGGAATTAATTAGCGGTGTTCATGGGTTATGTTGGTTTAGGTTTAGACTCAATCAAAACTTAATCCAAAATTTTTTTTATACTCTATAACCCAAACCAGAAGATATATAATTCCACCAAACCAACTTAAGAACAATCGATTTGAGTCGTAGAGTATTTAGCTACTAAGAGAGATTCAGCTGGTGACTTAGTATCAAAATGTTCGCTAAGTCTTTACGAAAGAAGGCGAGTCAGTTTATGTTGCATTGATTTTGGGCGTGTTTCAAGATAAGCCGATTTGTGTATATGAGAAAAAATTTATTAAAAAGAATGATGTTTTAACTTTTAAATTCTAACTTTTTTAATATATTTCATATATAATATATTTATTTAGAAATAATAATAAATAATTAGGTTGAGTTGCGTAAGTTTATATTAGTTTATTATTTTTGATAATCCAAACCTAACCAAACCCAATATTTATTAAAAATTTTTAACTCAACCTAACACATAAAAATTTAAACCAATACAACTGATCAGCTTGGTTTGAGTTTTGAGCAGCCTAAAATTAATATTAGGTTAATATAATTTTTAATCTCTATAATTTCATCGAATTTTTGATTTAGTCTTTAAAGTTGTTTTCTTATAATTGAGTTTTTAAAATTTTAATTATTTTTAATTTAGTTCCTACTATTATCCACAATTATCACTTCATTGATTGACCCTTAAATTAATAAAATTATAAAGGAATGAGTCGAAAACTTAGTGAAACTATAGGGACTAAATCAAAAATTTGATGAAACTTAAGGATTCTTAAATAATACAAAAAGATCCCTATAGTTTCACTAAATTTTTAATTTGGTTTAATAATTTTATTAATTTAATCTCAATTACACAATGATAACGGAGGGTGAGAATCAAATTGAAAATAATTAAAATTTTAAAGCCTCAATTACAAATTAAAATATTATAGAGACCAAACTAAAACTCAATAAAATTATAAGAATATCCAAAAGTTATATTCACATTAATACTTTCAATTTCGTTTAAGAAATAAAGATGATCCAAATCCGTCTTTACTTATAGGGGTAATTGTTTATTGAGCACTTCTTTTCTTGGGAAAAAATTGAGCCGTTGGTGAACAAAATAAAAAATTATCTTATCTTACTTCACACTTTTCATTTCATTTTCCAAAATTTGAAAATGTATTATGATTTTGATGTAGTTTTAACGGAGGGCAAATGCGATCCTAGTAGGTTTCTAATTTTATAATTTATAATTTATAATTTTTATTTTAAGAAATAAGTTAAAAAATTGTTAAAAGTTTTGAAAATAAAAAAAATAAAAAGATTTTTTTCTTTGTTTTCCTTCTTCTTTTTTTTTTGAATCATTGTGTTATGAAATCTTTTATCCTTTTATATTTTTTAAAAAAATTTTTGAAAATTTTTTTAACTTATTTCTTAAAATAAAAATTATAAAAAATAAAAAAATTTAAAAATAAAAAACCTAGTAGCAAGGTTAGAATTAATGGAGAGTATTGTTAAAAGACACCCACAATAAAGCAAGGGTGGAGAGTGAAACTTGTACATTTCTTTTCTTTAAAAAAGCTGGGTTGCCGAGAAAATATCTCAACTATGAATATTATGTAATTGAATATCATTTTCGATTGGAAAAAACTTGTATGGGTGAAAATTGAAATAGCATGTAAATTTAATTTATTGAAATAATACTTCTTTAGTTTTAATTTATATAAAAATCCCATTTTTATTAACAAAATTGTTAATTAAACTTCCCCTAAATATGATTTTTTTTAAAATTTTAAATAACTTAATTTAACAGTGAAATTAATGCTTTTGGAAGTTCTATAGATTTTAAGAGAATTTTATATAAATTAAAATTAAAAGAGGTGTAAATATAAATTTAAAAATATAAATAAAGTGAATGTAATTTACTGTTAATTCTTTATCTTTTGCTACAAAAGATCCTAATTAAGTGGTGTTCTTGCATTTCTTTGAAGAATTTATGCAGCCCGAATAAGGAGTTTCAAAGAGAATACCCATAAGTTGAAACTTTTCTTGCCCCTTTCCTCACTTTTCATTACACAGCTTTTTCATACAAAGTTCAGCCCTCCCTGACAATGTTTAGCCCTAAAGCACAAAAAAACTTAAAATTTGAAACACCCCCTGACAGATCAAACTGAAAAGTGGAAGAATAAGCTTAGCCACCCTTAATATATCTAGCAAGAAGACCTTCCATAATCATAACCTTCCTGAGCCTAAGATATATTTGCTACACAATAATCTCATCCAATTAAGTATCTATTCCTCACTCTTTCTCTCTATTTACATTGGCTTCTGAAATCTCCATGATTCAAGCACTGCAAGTTGGCAGCAAGCAGCTGGAAAAGAAACTCATCCCTCTCTTCTGCACCCGGAAAAAAAAGACAAATCAGAAAAGGAAATTGAAACTTTAGCAAAAGCTGCAACAGTGGGTAGAATATACAGCAAGTATAATGAAAATTTCAAATTTTACAGTGGAAAGCAAAGGAGGTGTGGACCTTTCTAGTTTTTGCATAAAGGAGCTCTGGTGAGATCTTGTACAAGTCCTCATCCACAGGTTTTGGGGTCGGCCTTGGCAGTGGAGTAGTAGGGCTTGGTGGTTCCTTCACATCATTACTGACACAATTCTGCTTTTTTGCCTCTTTTTCATGCTGCCTGCGCACCTTTGCCTGCAATTTCACCAACACATTAATAACCTAGCAGGACCTTTATTAACTTAGTCTCCTAATTATTTGTTTTAGATTATTAAGCCAATGAGACTCGCTCCTCACATGAGGATATGATTATTTTTCATCGCCTTTAGTATACCAAACATTGACAACGAAGTCCATACAATTATTCCTCATGCTCATCTAACAGTGAAGCAATAATTACTTAACTGGTACTGTAGTTATTTGTTAGTTAAATATATATATATTCTTATTTAATAACCTGAAACCATTTAATATATTGATATTTTATAATATACTCCTAACTTTTGTGTATCTTGAATGATACTATTAAATACAAACATAATATAACTTCTGTAATCTAAAATACTAGGGAAAAGATGACCATACAGCTGTTGATCATATTGTTAACCAGTCATAATACCAATATATTATGAATAATAATGTTAAGGGAAAAAATTCTAGGGTAATGGCAGAATACGTGTCTGGATCCGGGTTTCAGTATCAATCTTGGCCGTTCAATATTGATTGGACGGTCAAGATTTATTTAAAATTTTTTTAAAAAAATTACTCGAAATACGTGCCAAATTTTTTTAAAAAATTTGAACAAATCTTGGCTGTCCAACACAGATTGGACGGCCAAGATCTGACTGGATCTCGTGCAGTTGGATCCAACTGCACGGGATCTGAATCCACAGAATACAGATACAAAAGGTTAATAGTAGAGACTACATAGAAATAGAGGTAACATTTCAAAACTTTAATATCATTGACTCACTATTTATACTACTTTTGATCATTAACCCTTTATCAAAAGCCAACACCAGATTGATTTTAAGAGAGACTTCTTTACTTTATCATCTTGGTATGATACCAATAGATCCCACAATCTTTACTTTTTTAGTGACTCATTGACATGGACAACAAAGCCATGAGAAAATCCATTGCACAAAGTCCTTCAAGAATAGTTCATTGACACAAAAGAGACTAATGATTACGAGGAAAACAATTTAAAAACTTAATCAAGGGTTCATTACGAGCACCAGTTATATATCCTCGTGAACAACTCCTGTTTTAACTTTAAGTGTGGCGTGAATTATGGAAATCATTCATTTACATGCCCCACTTATGAGTTGTTTGGATGGGCCTATACTTTGGTAGATGCTTCAAATAGAAGTATTTTTTAAAAAAAATAGGTATTTAGTGTTTAAATATAATTATGTAGAAATGATTTTCTTAAAAAAAACAGATGTTTTGTGTTTGGATGCAAAAATATAAAAATACTTTTGAACATATAAAATTATTAAAAATGACATATAAAAATATTTTTTAAAAAATTTATACAATCTTTTAGTATATGTATTTAAAAAATTTTCTCTCTCTTCTATTAGACCTGATTATTTTTTAAGCATCATATTTGTTGCTTCTTTAAAAAACAAATTTTTTATTTATTTTTAAAATAAACATTTTTTTTTTTCAATTTGCATCCAAACACCTATTTTAAAAATAATCACTTATTTTTATAAAAAAAAAGCAGCTTTTTCCTCAGAAAAGCCCATCCAAACGGGAAGGTCAGAGTATAGAGAAAGCAGTAACTAGGGAAATGTTGCTTTCTCCACTACCATGGAGCTTCGTTTTCTTGAACTTTTATCACTTCTAAATCCATGATCTTTTAAAACCCAGAACTTCCTTTTAGAAAATCAAATAGAAAATGGCAGACAACCCTTCATCAAAAAAAAAAAAAAAAAAAGAAATATTCAATACTTCAACCAAAACCAAAGACCAAGAGTACCGGACACTTCTTTTGGTAAAGAGAGCAATTTCTTTTAATCTTGGATGATAAGAAAGAGCAATTTTTGCAGAGACGAGTTTATGGAATATACCCTTCTGCGAGGAACTACGATCATGGCGGGTATGACAACGTCATTCTCATACAAATCCCCGGTAACATAGAGGTCTCGGTCTTCAGACTCAGAGTAACTGTTGCGTAAAAGGCCAGCTTGTCTCGCTGACTCAAAGCACTGGGTAAATTGCAGGTTGTCATCCCAATCCCAGCTCCCAAAAGCTGGTAAATGGCTTCTCTTGTAGTATTTCTCCTATGTTATACCATAAAACCAAACCAAGAAAGCCATTCAACAATAGTTCACATTATAATTACCAAGTAGAAGAAGAATAGTTTGAAAGAGCACAAAGATTCAGATACTTACGTCCATTGCAACTGAAGCAGATAAAGTGATAAAATGTGGGCGATGATTGAACAAGAGCCTCAAAGAATGGTTTTTTAAGTAAATGGGGCTGCCTTTCTTTCTTGTGCGTCTGAGCGTGGGGGAGCAGCCAATTTAAAAAGAGAAGAACTTGAGCGTGTGAGGGGTAGAAAGAAGGGGACAGAGTGAGTGAGACTAAAGTAGGGGTAATTAATGGGGTACGGGGTAGGGGGTATGGAAATATAAAAGCAAAATAACCTCAACCGGTAAAAAGAAAGGAACCCAGATAACGAAGTTTCACAGTAGCAGACAGAGAGACAAAGGGGTAAGGTATAAGCGACAGTGACTCAGTGAGTGAGAGAGGGTGAAAAAGGAGAGGGAGAGAGGGAGAGAGGGTGAAAAAGGAGAGGGAGAGAGGGAGAGAGGGAGAGTGGGACAGGTAGGTAGGTTGCTTTTGTTTTGGTTCATTTAAAATTCTATCTTCAGCCTTTGGCAGGAAGGAGAGGGTCTAATCTAGCTTTGCTTTGCCTTGTTTGTCGGCGAACAAATGTATATTCCAATGCATGAGAAAAGGACCAAAGATGATTACTTCAATGCTTGAGAAAAGGACCAAAGATGGTTACTTCTTTCTTGAATAAATTACATTATTCTTAGAGTAAAGTTCATAAAATCTAAAATAAGACTTACAGAAAAGGACCAAAAAGGTTACTTCTTTCTTGAATAAATTACATTATTCTTAGAGTAAAGTTCATAAAATCTAAAATAAGACTTACATCAGACATTTATACGTATAAAAAAGAATAATTTTTTTAAATAAATTTGATTTACTAAAATTAAATAAATAAAATATATCATGTTATATGTGAGTTTCGCATAAAAAGTATATTAATACAATTATCTGTTTATTAGTAGTTTATTAGTAATTTATTCAAATTATTTATTTTATAGACTAATTTTATTTAAAAATTTTTAAAAAGTAAATAAATTAAAATAATTTCAATTAAAATATCAAAACTTTTATACTGATAACGAAATTATTGTTAAAACTAATTATATTCTTTGGACATATTCAAAATACACTAATTGATAATTACTTGTGTTCTTACATTTATTACGCTGCATGTCAATCCATTAAATAAATTAATAATTTTATATAAAATTTAAATTATTACTTAATAAAATAAATTAATATGTTCCAAGTTAGAGTTAAACTACTCAAAAAATTAATTAATTAATATGTAATTATACATATTTTATTTTATGTATATAGGATATACTATATTTTTATTTTAAAATTAATAAAGAGAGATAATGAAGAGTGGCTAAATAACAATCCACTACTTCTTTTTTTTTTTACATAAAATTATATATAAAATACTCCAAAAAAATTAATTCTCCTAGATCCATATATAATACTATAAATATATTTTATAAGTATTTTGTAGGATTTATTTTATTTTCATTATTTCAAATAATTTTGAATTTTTGTCTCACAATAATATAAAAAAAACTAATACAATTGTACATTTAAAATAGACCTGATCAGATATTGGGTAATGCATCCTACCTAAACAATTCAAAAATAATTGAGTATAGGCTCAAATATGCAAGCTCCCATAAAATGTAAGCTTTCTTCGTAAACAAAATTTGTAAATAAGCCTAGGCTCAACCCAGCCCAAGTTACACTTATTTTTTAAAATTATTTATAATTAATTTATATATATATAAATATATAATATCATAATTTTAAAAATATTTCAGTATTGAAAAATATGTTAATTTTAGAATAAATTTTAATCTTTCTACTTAAAAAAAATAAGTTGAAACAATATAATGTTTTGCAGGATATGAGCTGAACTTAGTTTCATATGTTCTTACTTGGGGGAAACCTCCAACTATTTATTGCTTTTCTTTTATAGAAAAATCTTATTTATATTGAGACAAGCCCTGCCATGATTTTTATGGGGGAAAATACATTTTATTTCCTAAACTATAGATTAATTATAACTTTGATTCATGAACTTTAAAATGAAGGAAGTAACATATTTTATCCACATAATTGGGTCTATGTGTCCATATTCATTGAAACAAAAAGTGAGATAACTTTAACTATATTAGTTTAATTTTAACCCATGATAATTAAAACTAGACGTAAGAAGAAAAAATTCTATTGGACCAAGATATTTTATATTCTTGCAATATTTTGAACGAAAACTGGGGTAGAAGTTGAAGTTTTAAAACACGTTAAAATTTATGAGATAGATTTATAAAATTTTAAAATATATATTAAAATTGTAATTAAGTTATATTTAGTTTTACCCATGATTATAAACATTTAAATTTAAGAAAAGTTTTATTTCCTTCTATAAAAAAGGTAAATGTCTATCATTCTTTTTTTTTTTTAATAATTCTTAGGGTAAGATACTCTAATTTTTATGGAATGAGATTCAATCATGTTATTAAATAATATGATTAAGCTATTAAAACAAATTAAATTGTCTATTTTTTAACAAACAATCAAGATTAATTTTAAAAAAATCTTACAAAACATGTAAAATTATGAGTTTCATTAAAGTATGAACAGTGACGATGTAACGTATCTTTCTTATTGCAACAAGTTCGGTTCCTGATCCAACTTTTATGTGCTAATGTGAGTGATGGGGTTAGCTTTTTATCCCCACACGCGGACCAGGGTGAACTTAGTGCTTTGTGCAATGTCCAGTCTGTGTGTGGGCACCTGTGACTATGTGATAGTGACCTAAACATGTTGGAGAAATTCTCTGTAGAATAGATGAAAAACAAAATGTATTGACTATATGTCAAATTAAATATAAATACTTAAATAAATGTGTTATTTTATTTAACAATGATAATATTATATTTTTAATATATTTCAAAATTTTTTATAAAAAAAATATTAATTATGAGTTTAAGTGAACAATATTTTTAAATTTGATTTATAGAAATTTATAAATTAAACTAATTATAAATGAATTGATAAATATATTACATATAAATTTTATTGAGATTTTATGTTTACATAGTTTTTTATAATTGATTTAAATTTATATAATTTTATAAACTTAATTCATTTAAAAATTATTAAAAAATTATATTGTTAATATATATATATATAATTAATTTATATTAAGATGTATTTAAGAATTTCTGAACGAGTAGGTCCAACAGTAAATTAAAAATGGGAGAAGTGAGTTATTAGGTCAACAACCATGACACCAGTTGGCAGAATTGCGCAGTCTTTATGACTTCGAACTTGCAGTAGAAACTAGACAAGTTCTGGGAACTCATAAAATAAAAAAATAATATAATAAGAAAAGGGTAACAAACAAGCATAAAAAATATGGGAGGGGCTATGGGTGGCCTACAAAAATCTGCCGCTTAATGGTGATTTGGTCACCTGCCTATAAGGCTAGCCTATTCTTGGACAGAGCAATTACGGAAGCAGGAGGCGTAAAAGTAGGAAAATGCACGGATATAACTAATGTTTCAACTTTTAAAACAGTTTGTAGTTTGTACAAAAAAATAATTAATTAATTAGATATATAGAATCCATAAACCAAGAAATTTTTTAAAAAGTAAAAATAAAAAAATTTTATTCTTAGATTCTCTGATATATTGGAAGGAATTTAGTTCTTTTTGAATTATTGGATGCAAGGACTTAGAGCCTTCGGATGCAAACATTATCTCCTTGTGTTTGTAATGAAGATCAGGTCGAGGTTCTTAAGGTGGATTGAGAAAAATCTAGATTTGGTCATATCTATTACTTTGTCACATTGTGGTTGTTTGTTTTTTGCACTGAAGACCACGATTTTTACTTGATTTTCTTTTTTTTTAATGCATTTTTTTTTATCTTGATCATTCGATTAAACACGGCTGGCCATGATCTTCAAGACATGATCGGATCTTAATTAGGATTGAGAAATGTTATATATATACCTATCCTCACCCACACCCTTATTTTTTATTTATATTTTAGCTTATGTGACAGCTAGCTCAGCTAACTCTTCCCTCAATTTTTCTTCATATTTCATTCCCGCTCTGCCTCTGTTTCCCTCCCATAACTTACTCCTTCCCCCTAAATTTCCCAAAACTCATTCCTTCCCCCCAAGTTTCCCATAGCTCTCTCCTTCCTCTTTCTCTCTGTTCACTGTGGTAGTCTTTGCCCCCTTCGACGGCACCCTTCGCTGAAGCTCTGAAGTGACGCCAGGTTTGAAGCTCGTTCTTGTGAAATGATGAGAAATGGGAGATTTGAAATGAGAGGGCTGAACGGCAGCAAAAGTTTCAAGGAAGGTGAGCAGGTGAAAGTTTCAAGGAGTCAGGAAAATGAAAAGATAAAAAGAAAGAAGGGGAAGAAGAAGAGGAAAGAGGGAAGAGGGAAAAGGGTAAGAGGGGCTGATTTGCAGAAGAGTGAAGAGAGTAAGAGGGCCTGATTTGGTTTACAAGGCAAAAATGGCTCGGTTTGTTCGCCTCTCCTTGTTCTTTAATCTAGGATTCCGGATGAGTGAAGAAAGCAGAGGGATTGGCCAAATTTACAAAAGTGTGAAGAGAGCAAGAGGGACTGATTTGGTTTACAACGCAAAAATGGCCCTTGTATGCAATGCAGCGTTTTGAAAGAGGCTATTATGTAATTTATGTTATTATTATCACTATTTATTATTATTCTTATTATTATTATTATTAATATCAGGGCCAGCCCCATATGATCTATTGTACTATTTATTATTATTATTATTATTATCAGAGACTCGTAACATACTATATTTGTTAAATGATTGAATTTTCTTCTTAAAGTAACCAAACCAGTGAAGCAATTTCCATAAGATAAATAAACATATATGAGACGACAAAAATTAAGAACACGCTTAGGACTAAATTGAAAATTTACAAAAAAGTTAGGGACAAAACTAAGAACTTGCACAAATGTCAGGGGCTAAATTGAGAACATACAAAAGTTAAGGACAAAATTGAGAACTTACACAAACGTCAATGATGAAATTAAGAACATACAAAAGTTAGGGACTAAACTGAGAATACACACAAAAGTCAAGGACAACATTGGTTATTTATGTCTGACTTGGCATTTCAAGTTGCCATGTCATGGACACGTGAGCACCTATGTTGGTGTGTTAAATGGAATGCTGATGGAATGACTTAAATGATGCAAAAATGAAAGGTTAAGAATGTTTTTGAGAATATTTTACACTCTGGGACTAAACTGAAAACGCTCCTAAAATGAGAGACAAAAAAAATATTTTACTCATTGTTTGGGGTTATCTTAACCCTTTTCTCTTGTATTGGGCATTGCTTTTTTGCCAAAAAAGTAGCTTATTTAGGGTTAAAAAAAAGCAGAAACATGTGTTATGGTATTTGGCTGCTGCTTTTTGATTTTAGTGCTTTTTTTGAAAAAAAAGAAAAGAAGAGGCATATGTTATGTTGTTAAGCCAGAATTTGTAACTCCTAAGAAAATCAAGTTCCAATGGAAGAGAGAAATAAATTTGGACGAATATATCCTTAAAATATTTCGTAAATTTTTTAAAAAGTATTTTTATATGTCATTTTTAGTAGTTTTACGCGTACAAAAAGTATTTTTATATTTTTTTATCCAAAAGTAACACATATATTTTTTTCAATAAAATTACTGTTATATAACTACATCCAAATACTAAATGCTTGATTTTTTAAAATTTAGCACTTTTATTTGAAGCATCTACTAAAAAGTATAAATCATTCAAACAGTAATTCTCATTAATAAACGATCCATTATATCTTGGCAAAAAAAAAAAAAATACCATTCACATGCCAAAGAACACATAGATGACACATGGATCATCGGTTGCAAAATTTTGCAACTTTGGAATCAACAGTTCCTAGAAGTTGCAATCTCATCGTTAAAGTAATTAATTGTAATATTTTATCTTAAGTATTCTATACTTTAAGTTTTTTATATTTTATATTTTACATTTATATTTTTTTTATTATTTTTATTTTAAGAATTAAATTAAAAAAATTTAAAAAAAATTGAAGAAAATAAAAGATTTTTTAAACTTTTTTTTTGTTTTCTTATTTTATTTTTTGAATTATGGTGTTATAAACATTTTTAAAATTTTTTTACTTTTTTAATTTTTTAAAAATTTATAACTTACTTCTTAAAATAAAAAAAATTATAATTATATAAATTAAGAACATACTCTTAACTATTGCTAGAGTCGGAGATGGGGAGGCACCTAATTAATTAGATATAATCTATGCTGTTTAACCTGTATACAGTAAGGACTTTGGCTTTGAAACCTTGAAATTGCACCATCCTGTTTCTTTTATTTTTGTAATATTTTAATAACATATTATTCTTAGATATAATATACAATGCTAGTATGCCTTTGGTAATACATGGATATCGAGTCTTACGCATTTCACTATTTCTTAAAATTCAGAGAGAGAATTAATTTAATTTTTATAGAGTAATTACTTTTTAATGAATGGTTGTTGTCACACTAACAAACCAACCAACAAAATGCCCCTAAAATCATGTTTCTTGAAAATTAGGGTGTATATATATATATATATATATATATTCAATTCTTTTAATAGGTGATTATTATAAGGAGTTACCCCTATTCCTCATTTGGGAGCGCGAGAAGAGTTAATATATTTTTTAAAAGAAGATTTTTTAATTTTTTAATAATGATAAATGCTCCCAAATGAGGAATAGGAGGTAACTCCCTTATAATAATCACCTATTAAAAGAATTATAAATCACCTATATAATTCTTTTAATAGGTGATTATTATAAGGTGAATACTCCTCTACCGCCCACATTAGTGGGCGGTAGGGGAGTTTTCAATTTTTGTTTTATACTTTTTTTGATTTTTTTAATTTTTTTTAATTTTTAAAATTAATTAATTAAGTTTTATATCATAAATTTTTTTCAAGATTTTTAAAAATGTTTTTATATTTTTTGCAGAATTTTTTAAGTTACAAATGAATAGTAAAAAAAATTATGAATGAATAGTAATAGAAATATAAAAAAAATTCAAGAAAAAATTGAAAAACATTTTAAAAAATTCTGAAAAAATTATATAAGATAAAAAATACTTAATTATTTTTAAAAAGTAAAAGAAAATTTTAAAAAAACATAAAAAATAGAAAAAGTAAAAAAAAAAAAGTGGGGTGGGGGTGTAGATTAGACTTCTCCTTATTATAAGGGAGTTACCCCCTATTATAATTCTTTTAATAGGTGATTATTATAAGGGAGTTACCCCCTATTCCTCATTTGGGAGTGCTAGAAGAGTTAATATATTTTTTAAAAGAAAAATTTTAGTTTTTTAATTTTTTAATAATGATAAATTAATTATAAGTTTAAAAAAATTCAAAAAGAATAATGCATTTAAAAAAGTAAAAATTTTGAAGAAAATTAAAAAATTTCAAAAAAAATATAAAAACAAATTTTTAAGAAATAATAATAAATAGTATATTATAAACCGTAAATTATGATACATAGAATTGCATATAAAATGATGCCTATCAAATTGTAATACAAGAACAAACTATCAATACAAGAATGTGGGTGTGCTCAAGATAGTAACTAATCTCATGCCCTACATACTTCCTAACGGCTAGGTTATAAAGATGAGAGTAAGACCTATCCTTGTACCCTATACTTAGGTTGTCTTGCCCATCATAGAAAACACTTTCACAAGGCCCACCTACTAGACAAGCAATTCATTAGTGATTGATTTAAGTGCCAAATGAGTCCAAATACACTGATCACAAGCTTCTATTTGGCATAAACAATGCTCCAAATATTTTGACACTCTCATTAATCTAGGTTTTAATAGATAAGTAAATATTGACCTCTCTTTGTGCCTTATTTCCAATGATACTACTCAAATGAGTGAACTGTGAGAGAGAGAGAGTTAGAAAATTTTGGTAGGATCTCATGAGAAAAAGGATGAGCCAACAAAAAATAAGGGAGGGCCTACATAAAAATTAAGATAATATTTTTTTTTCTCTACTTACTACCATTACTATCACAAATTAATAAGCACAAGATTGGAGGATAGGGGGTTCAAGCCCATGCTTACCCTCCCTTGGATTTGTCCTTGCCCTAGACTAAATGGTTTAAATGTTATTTTCTCTCACAATCAATGGGAATATTGTTGAAGATTCAACCTATAATTTGGTGGAGGGTATTTTTTAGGATCCAGATATGATTGCTTATATTAATCACACCCTAATTGTTATTATTTGTAAATTTGAAGCTCCATAATGGATTAAGGATTTTCAGCAAATTGGTTGTGTAATGTGACTTATAAGATTGTTACTAAAGTCCTTACAAATAGACTATGCTCCCTTATGCTAACCTTGGCATCTCCAAAACTAGTGTAGCTTTGTTCTGGGTAGAATAATTTAGGATAACATTATTGTCGCCTAGGAAGTTATTCACTCTATAAGGAATATGAGAGGGAAAAAATGATTCTTGGTGATTAAAATTGATATAGAAAAGGCTTATGACTGCATTAATTGACATTTTAATAAAGACACCCTTGTCGATATTAGCCTGATGTTTAATTTATTAATCTATGTGTATCTTATATTTCTACTACTTCCATGTAGGTTCTTTGGAATGGGGAGAAAACTGATGAATTTTGGCCTTCTCGGGGTATATGATAAGTGTGCCCTCTTTATACCCTACCTCTTGGAAGAGCAGTGCAGTCTCAATTGCTAGAAGATATCCTCTTGTGAAATCAGTAACTTTGACTATCCTTAACTACCTAATTCAAACCATTGTTCTACTTATGTGTACATGTAATGAAATTGATATTTGTAACCAGGCTTTCTTGTGGGGTTCCAATGACTTTCACAAGAAAATGCATCTTATGTCTTGGAAGAATGTTTGCCCAAAGCTGTTGAAGGTTTGGTGTTTCCCCATTCTAAGATGCAAAACAATGCTTTCATGATGAAAATTGTGTGGGGTCTCATTCACAGGAAAGATAATCTTTGGGCAAGGGCTATTCAAGCCAAATACATATGTGGTAATGACGTTATTCCTATGATACAAAGGGTGCATGACTTGTCTAGATTATGGAAAGGTGTCCAAAGTAATTGGAGGTACACCTTGGCAATTTGGAATGGATACTTGGTGACGGAAAAAAAGTTTTCTTTCAAAGTGATATGTGGGTTGTTGGTTGAGGCAGGTTGATTGACCATGTTGTTCACCTTTCTCATCACATGATTTTAGAAATTGTTGCTAATTACATTACTCCGCCCTTGGATTGTGTTGGAAAGTCCCATATCTGAGGGGTAAGAAGATTAAATATGAAATATAAGTCTTGTCAATTGTCTCCCTTGCAAGCTGATTTTGTAAAGAGGAGTTAGACCAGGACAAAAATTTAACATGGTATTAGAGTAACTGGGCAGCTCCAATAGATAGATCCAAGCACTCCTAGGAAGATTAAATGTGAAATATAAGCACTGACAATCCTCTCTCTTGCAAGCCTAAGTCATGGCTTAAATTTAACATATTGGAATTAGGGCCAAGCTTGAGTGTTTTCTTCCTCATTCCATGGTGGAGAAAACCACTAGTATATATTAACATCTCATTGTTGTAACTCATAGTTATCAGACTGACATATGAAGCATATTTGGCTCTAAAAGGGACCAAAACGAGTTTTTATTTTTCTTTGCCTTTGTGCTAATGGTCATCTTTTTAACTATTAACTACAAGAAGCATTGCACTTTAACACCCGATGATTATTGTCTAAGTTGTTGGAAAGGTTCTAATAAATATCCTCCATGATTTAAGGGATTGTGATGAGGTTATTAACATATACCTTCAACTTGTTCACCCCGAAGCATTAGGAGCTATGTTGCACCAATATCGATACGAGTATCCAATACAATTTAGTATGGTACATCGATACGATCAATTTCTTAAAAATTAGGATACACGATATTGTATTTATATCATAACACAATCTAAATCCAAATTAAAATAGAGTCTATCCAAATAAAATCAAAGTGTATTACAAATTCAAATAAAACACATCCATAAATACATTAAACAATAAAACTAATCACTTTCATTTTTATCACTTCCTTCTTCATGTATGAGTTTTTGTTCCATCTCTAGATCATCAAGTGATAAATTTGCAACTTCAAGATCCCTAAGTCCAACCGGCCCATCAAGAGTTTCTCATTCATATAAAATAATATCCCAATTCTTGGTCACTCCACTACGATATCTTTTAGTCTTCCTACATAAAAGGCACATATTTGTATGAATGAGCAGATGAAAGAATAAGTACTCAAATTTGTTTCACAACAAGATTATGAACATGGCTACCCAAGTAGCTTCAAAACAATGCGTTGTAGTAAAGGGGTTGAAGCACAATAGTTCAACCACCATTCTTTTGGATCCAATACCCATCTATCTTGTAAAGAATCAGGTAATGAAAAAACAACCATTCCTCCAGAGAATTTGGAGAACTCCTTCTTTGCTTGAGTTACAAGATTTTGATCTTTTTTCAAGCACTTTTGCCTTTGCAGCTGAAATCTCATCATCCTTATTGGTCCAACTCTATTTGGTGCTTCTTTAAGCCATTGTGTAGAATAATACCTATGTAATAAAAGGTAATAGTATTCAGATTGCTTAAAATAAGTGCATATAAGAAAACTAAAAACATTGATACTAGTTCATACCTGGGGTTTAAGGAATAAGCTGAGCAATATAGTGGGGTGCAACTCTTTGTCCAATAAGTAATGGGAATTGTATACATCACATGATAAAAATTGCTGGTCTCATGAAGTTTCTTACCTTATTTCCTATAAATAACTTCCTTGACATTTTCTATCATTGTGTCCCATATATCATAGATAAAATGAAGTGTAGGCTTCTTGGTATTACACAACCGAAGCATATCATAAATATGCCTAGTGAAGTCAAGTATGTAATCTACCTTATTCCACAATAAGTCATTTAAAATGAATTCTTTTATACTTTGAGTCTTTCCAACATTATCCCCTCTATAACTTTCCCATTGATCACTAATTACCATGCTTTGAGGACCATGTTTGATGAGCTTAAGCCTTTTAAGCATCACAATGGTTGAAGCAAACCTTGTTTCAGCAATGGCAAGTAACTTCAAAGGGCTAAACTCATTGAAAATAAATTGTTTCATAGAATGATTCATGATAACATTTCTAATTAATATAGCATTATCACTAACCACAGAAATCCAATGGCATGCCTCAAAAGTTTGTTCATTTTCTACACTGTATCTAAGTGCACAAATATTTTTAAGGCAAGATTTAATGTATACGCCACACATGAGGTCCAGAAAATGTGAGGATACTCAGTCTCATCAGTAACCCTACAACCTTATAAATAGGGGCATTATCAATGATGATTTGAACCACATTTTTAGCTATAACCTCCTTGATTGTCTCTCTTATTATCTTAGCTATGAATTATTTATCCTTATACTCCCCAGAACTATTCACAGCCTTCAAAAAGACAGTATTTCCATAATATGTAGCCATGAAATTAATCAATAGTCTTTGTTGCACATCAGTCCACCCATCAATAACTAAACTAACACCTTTGTCACTCCAGGTTCCTTTAACCAATTCAAGAAGCCTCTCCACATTTGATATTTCCCTTTGTAACAATGTAGTTCTTAATGCATTATAATCAGGTGGGACAAAACCAGAAAGTTTGTGATTAAAAGAAAATTGTATCATGCTACTGAAGTGTGGATTTCATGAAAGATTAAAAGGAAAACTAGCTAAATAAAGTACTCTAGCAATTTCATGTCTAAGTTGGTCCTTGTCTTGATTGTTGAAAGATTTTTCTAAAGAGGGAAAAACCCTTCTTTTATCCCTTGTAGTGCGCTCAACATTCCTCTATTTCATTTTGGGCTAAGAGAGACATGCCTATAGCATTGGGTAATGGGACTGATATAATTTTATTATTTTTTGTAGCTTCATCATTAATGCCTTTCATTTTCATTAAACACAGATCACTAACTTTTGCACATGAGCTCACTCATTTACCAGCAATCTTTAACAAGTAGTATCTAACTCTACTATCAGACCCATAAAAAGGCAAATGACAATAATTGCATACCCAACCCTTATTACCACAATCTTTTCCATTATTCTCAGTCAGATTTACATAAGCCCACAAAGTAAATGCATTCTTTTTGGCATTAGAGGCAGCGTATATACTACTATGAGGGCCAGGGGCATTTACACTAGAACCATTACTAGAGGAAAGATTTAACTTTGTACTGCAAAAGTCAAGTAACAACCAAAACTCAGCACTTCAATTTGGGGGCAAAACATAACTCAGAAATGCTAATTTGCAAATTTGCTAAAAAAAAGCCTAAAATAATTAACAATGGCACCATGATATAAGAATATAAAAAATAATATAATAATACGATATTAATAAATATATATATAATTAATAATAAATACTTATAATTAATAATATATTAATATAATACATAATTATATAACAAAGAATTCACAAAGATCACAAACAAGTTTCCAAGCAAAGTACCAAAAATTATATTAGAAGAAAAGAAGTTAAGTGTTTTGACTTTTGAGTATAATACATATAAAATAATTAAATTGAAACCACATAAAATAGACATAATAATAAACTAATCAAAGCATAACTAGAACCATGTAAAACACATACAATAATAATAATATAATCAATGCTTGAAACATGCCCATCAATGTGAACCACATAAAACACATAAAATAATAAAAGTCTTTATGTATAGGAACATAACATTACTAAACCGGAAGGATTCAAAGGAAAGTAATAACTTTACTAGAACAGAAGGATTCGAAGGAAAGTAGGAAACAATATTGACATGGAGAGTGAGTGTTTTGAGTGTAATACCAAACCACCGGTAGTTAAATGACCAGTAGCCAAACCTAAGGCAAAGGTTTAGAGGAACGACGATCACCACACACCCATTGACTGCCAATCCCAAGGTAAAGAGGTGAGATACCAAACCACCCGCGCGGCTAGACCCTTTCCCTATTTTAGATTTTACCCTCACATGTTTTTTCACCTATTTCACCTTTTCCAGCTTGCTACGATGTCATCTGGTCATTTTCATTCTTCCAACCATATCGGAGTAGTATCGGTGCTATATCAGAAGGGATACACGTATTGGAAACAAAAACAAAAAAACAAAAAAAAGAGGAAAATACATTATGTAAGCATATCATACACGTATCTATATTTGATTTACGTACGGTATGGATACTCCTCCCATTTCTATGTATCCGTGCATTAGAGATTGGGAGTTAATCTTCAAGCAACTTCTTTCTTGGCTTACCAGCAATTTTGTATTTCACCTTGGTCATGGTAGGGTTGGTTTGAATTGTCTATTTGGTATGAATACTTGGTCTATTTAGAAAAGGCTTAATTATGTTGTTTTTAGTGATACTTGTTTGGGTAAAAGAGACCATGTTCTTGAAATCTTGCAACACATTAGAGGGTGGATGAAGCTTTGGCTAAGAGTGTTACTAGTCACCCCTATCCCAGTGAAGACAAGAGATGGGTGAATTGTATTACAAAATATATTTTAGAACATATTCAATTTATCAATTTTCAACACATTTAGTTATAGAGTTAGTTAACTTAATCTTTTTAGTGAACTGAAATGACAAAGTAGGTTACTAAATGTAAAGAGAGAGGGAAGAGCATTAGTGCACCATAGTTTATATTGGTTCAAGCGACCAAATGTGGATCTACATCCAATCCTCTTGGCACCCAAGGGATTTTCCACTATTTCTCCAACAAATTACAACTAGTTTTTCTCTTGATCACTAGGAACAAGTGGTTTAGGTTAATCATGATGAATAGGAAGGTTTTACACTTCGATCACCTTCAATGATTAAGTGGTTTTCTATCCTAACCACATTGACTTCTTACAAAATGAATAAGTAAGTTGGTGTTTCCTCTCTAAAGAGTAGATATTGGTTATTCATTACAGTTTAATTTTTCATACAAGTAAACCCTCACTTAGGTACTAGTTGAAAATCAGAAAATGGACTTGTAAAATAGTAGAGATAGTGAGTTGAATAAGCTTTCTTCAAGGATTTGGCTAATTCTTTGTTTTTCTCTTTACTTCATCGTTAACCTTCATACTTTAGATTCTTCGCTTGATTTCCTTCACTACTCGACCGTTGTAAAGGTGTCCATTCTAATTTGGGACTATTTTTTTGACAAGGCTTGATCTTCAATAAAAGCTCTGCTACTACTTTTCCTGGCTCTCCTCATTTCAAGAAATATTAGTCAGCTCTTTTTCTGACTTGTACTTATTTCCCTTAATTTGACTTATAGCCCTTCCCTTGCTTTTGTACTGTTTATTTTATATTTACGTGACTGAAAGAAGCTTTAACTTTTACACTTGAAATTGTGATCCCTTCTTTGCTTTAATTGTTATCCCTTTTCTTTCTTTTCCAGCCTTGCTTTTCTGATATGGTAAGAAATTAGTGTTGTATCCTTCTTAATTATTTTGAGTTTTTTGGATGACATTAATCAAAGCTTAATTTAAGATCTAAAAGCTAACAATCTCCTTTTTTTGATAATATCAAATCAAAAAGCCAAATTGATGACAAATATAACATTAATTACTTCCCTGATGCATGAGTTGCTCCCCCTAAATTTGTTGACATACAGTTTTGTGCTCCCCCTTAATTTATGCCTATATTCTAAACATAATTCAAGTATTCTATATTGTACAATTTCAAGAGTTCAAGAACTCATAAGGACAATTTCAATTTCAAGAATTCAAGCATATGAAATGATAGTATAATTTTGGTTTAATTCTCCCCCTTTTGACATCAGCAAAAATGACATAATAGAAAGGAATCATTATGCATAGTACTTAAACAGCCATCACATAAAAGATTCATCATATAAAAGTGTCATTATAAAATAGAGTCATTTCCAAGCCAAATATAAGATAGAACAGTCATTACAAAAGAGTAAAGGAATTCAAATTTTAATTTCAAGAAAAAACAACATCGAGAAACAGCTTCAATTGAGTCCACGATGTCCCCTAAGAGCATTGGTCATGTAATTAGTGAGATTGGCTACATGATTAGCTAAGTTTCGAAGAGAATTTACAATTTGTGTAAGAGTGCTTTGAGTAGCAGAACAAAACTATTCCAAGGAATGTTTAAAGTTGTGATTCGACTCATGTATAATTTCAACCTTGATTTCCATAGCTCGAGTAATGACTATGACATTTTGTTGTTGTTTCTGAATTTGTTTAGTTAAGTTTTCTAATTTGATTTCAGTGTGCTGAATTAACTTAACGGCAAGTTCAATCATTGGAAAAAGGGAATCAACGTAAAGGAATGACTTATATGGTACATTGGAATGAGGAGGGCTAATGATGAGGGATGAGTAAGTTGAGGATCAGAATGAGGAACATTAAGTTTTCTAACTCATTTTCCATTTATAAGCACATAACACATGTGACTAAAATAATCGGAGGAGTATGTGGAGATCTTGGTCCTCTTAATGGCAGTTTATACATTTACTTTAAAATATTTAAAAATTTTAGTAAGCAACATGCCATATGGAAGATTGCTAACAAGATCTAAATCGTCAGCACTTTCTACCATGTATGGGAGAATCCAGGAGGTAAGATTGATTTTGATTTTATTGACTAAACATTAGAGGAGAAAGACTTCCTTTTTGTTTAGAGTGTCTAAGGATCAAATACAGGGTAGAATAGTAGCACCAATGATGTGAGCAAGGAGTCTGTGAGGAAAGGATAAAGCAATGGCCTTGAATGAAGATCCATGACTTAAATCACTATGCTCGATAATGGAACTTCTGACTTTAGAAAAAGATTTATCAAACTTAGATGCCCAAGTGTTTTTGAAAAACCAATCATTGCCTTCAAAGGAAATGCCTAGGACTCTTTTGAGGGTAGATTCATTTAAGCATATGAGAGTTCCTTCAACTAGTGTTTCTAAACCATTTTCAATTTCAGTAAGATTGGCATAAAATTCTCTAAAAAGATCTTCATACACTGATTCAAACATTTTTATAAAAGGCATCAAGTTTTGGAATTCAAAGAATTCTTTAATATCACACTGGTTTTCTTCAAGAACAAAGAATTTTATAATCCTACCAGTGGCAACGGATTTTCAGGAAAAATATTTTTCAAAATTAGAGAATCGCTCAGAATTAAGAAATGAATTAGTGTTAAACCTAGTGAACTGAGTATCTTGAGTTTTTAGAAGAGATGAAGGTGGCGGAAGATGAAGAGTTAGTAGATGTCTTTGGATTATCGAGTCCTATAGGGGTTGCAGTAGGAGAGTCTTCATCACTTAACTCTATGGTATCTGAAGGTTAGTGACTAGTGCTAGGTGAAGAAGAAATGGCTCCACGAGTTTTTGCCATTTTGAAAGATCAGGCTGTAAGGATGGTTTAGGGTAAGAAAATGAAATGGGAAAGAAGATTTATAACTGTAGATAGGACATAAATAAGTAGTTGAAAATATTTGCTCTGCATAAAGGATTTGAAACTGACAGTGAATATTTGAAACTGACGTAAAGTGAAACTGTGACATTTAATGCCCCTTGGAAATAATCAAGAAATTTGAATTTGTAACCGACACATTTGAGTGGAAAGAAAAGATTGAGAGTAGGAGTGAGCCATGCAAAACGTATAGTTGTATATTGAGCTTTTAGTTCACTCAGTCATGAGTTATTGAACTTAGTTAACTAAATGATGTATTTCAACCTTTTTGAGTGCACTAAGTCATAACCCACTAATATTTTGTTCACTGAATTGCACACTAAATTCTCAAATTGTCACTGAACTATAAATGATAAACATGAAGAAATGTGTAGTCAACAATACTTATGATGTGAAGAGAAATAGTTCATGCCAAACAATTTCAGATAAATATAAGTAATGATGTAGACTATAAACTGGGATAGAGATAGGTTACCATACATTCATTCCACAGTATTTTTCATCCCAATTTCTTTTCTTAATGTTTTGAATCTGGATTCCAACAAAGGTTTTGTAAATAAATCGGCAAGTTACTTGTTTGAGTTCACAAACTTCACTTGTATGTCTCCTTTAGAGATGTGATTGCGAATGAAGTGGTGTTGGATCTCAATATGCTGTGTTCTTGAGTGATGCACTGGATTCTTTATCAAATGGATTGCGCTGGTATTATCACAATAGATAGGTATTTTAGTGTAGTTTAATGAATAATCCTTTAATTGTTACTTCATCCATAAGATTTAAGTACAATAGCTTCCAACAGCCATGTACTTTGCTTCAGTAATGGATAAGACAACTACAGTTTGCTATTTGCTGTGCCAAGAAACAAGACATTTTTTGATAAATTTACACAACCCACTGGTAGATTTTCTATTTGATTTGTCCCTTGCAAAATCAGCATTTGAATATCCTTTTAAATCAAATTGGTTAGTTTGAGGATACCAAAGACCAAAGTCAAGAGTTCCATTTAGATATTTCAATATTCTTTTAATTGCTACGAACTGAGATTCTTTAGGTTGAGATTGAAATCTTGCACATCTATATACACTAAACATAATATCTGGTAGACTAGCTGTTAGATATAACAAAGATCCAATCATACCTCTGTAGCAGGAATTACAGGAGCACTCATAGCTTTTGATTTATCCACTCCAAATCCTAAAGAAGTTCTCTAGTGTATTTTTCTTGACAGATAAAAGTTCCAGAATTGGAGTTTGAGAAAGAATTGGTTTGCTTAACTTAGAGTTTGAGAAAGAAATTTAGTTCACCCATTATGCTATTCTCAAACTCTCATTTCATAAGATAAAAAAATTCTTCCCCTAAAGATTAGTTAGTACTTCTAAATATGATATCATCAACATAGATTTGTACTAATAGACAATCATCATTCAAATGTCGAGTGAAAAGTGTAATATCAATGGTGCTTCTCATGAAACCATTATTGACTAAGAAATTGCTTAGTCTATCATTCCAAGCTCTTAGAGCTTATGTTAGATCATAGAGAGCCTTAGATAACTTATACACATGATCTGGATATTCATAATCCTTAAAACTAGGAGGATGTCTTACATAGATTCCTCATCAATAAAATCATTTAGGAATGCACTTTTTACACCCATTTGATACAATTTGAATCCTCTATAAGAGGCATAAGCAAGAAGCATTATTATGGATTCGAGTCTAGCAACTTGGTTTCACCAAAATCTATTCCTTTAATTTGAATAAAACCTCATGCTACTAATCTAGCTCTATTTTAAATTATATTACCATGTTTATCTAACTTATTTTTTAAGACCCATTTTTTTTTCCAATTATATATTTATCAAGAGGCTTAGGAACAAGATACTAAACCCTATTTCTTGTGAATTGATTCAATTCCCCTTGCATGGCTACAATCCATCCTTCATCTTTGAGGGCTTCTTCTACTCCTTTTGGTTCTATTTGAGATAGAAAGGCTAGGTTGTTTTCAACTTGGTAAGGTACTCTTGTTCTTCTGCTCTCCATTGGATTTCCAATGATAGAGTTCATAAGATAGTTAGAATCATACTTCCATTCTTCTAAGATCCTTATATCAAATAATCTTTGACCATCTTCTACTTTTGGATTGCTGGGAGAATTTTGAGTTTTGCTACTATCCAGTATTTCATCATCTAAATCCGTGGACATGATTTTCTTGGACAAGGGATTATATTCATAAAAAATAACATGAATTGATTCTTCAACCATAAGAGTTCTTTTATTGTATGCTTTGTAAGATTTATTGTTTGAAGAATACCCCAAAAATACACCTTCATCAGCTCTAGCATCAAACTTACCAACATTGTTTTTTCCATTGTTATGAATAAAGCATTTACAACCAAACACATGAAAATGCCATATATTAGGTTTTATATTTTTTAGAAGCTCATAAGGAGTTTTCTTGAGAATTGGTCTAATGAGGCATCTATTCAAAATATAGCGTGCTGTGTTTACAGCCACTGCCCAGAAATATTTTGGAAAAGAACTATCACATAGCATAGTTCTGGCCATGTCAATGAGGGTCATACTTTTTCTTTCCACCACCTCATTCTGCTGAGGTGTTCTTGGACTTGCAAAACTATGAGATATACCATGAGGGTCACAAAACTTTTCAAAATTCTTATTTTGGGATTCTCCCCCATGATCACTTTGTATTTTTAGTATACTATCTTTGAACTCATTTTGTAGTTTCTTCAATAGATTTTCAAAAGCTTTGAATGCATCATCTTTATGAGCTAAGAATATCACCCAAGTAAATCTAGAGAAATTATCAACAATCACAAATCCATACTTTTTACCACCAAGACTATAAGTTGATGTTAGCCCAAATAGATCCATATGAACTAATTTAAAAGATTTTGTGGTTTAGACAATATTTTTAGGTGAAAACGAGTTCTTGTTTGTTTTCTTCGCTGATAAGCATCACATATATGGCCATTTTCAAACTCAATTTTTGGTAATCCCAACCCTAGATCTAGGTTTGAAAGTTTTGAAATAAGATACATCCTAGCATGACCCATCCTTTTGTGCCAAAGCCAAGAGTTATCATCTATGGAAGAGAGACATGTAAATTTTCTTGAGGATAAGTCTTCTATGTCTAGTATATAGACATTTTCACGTCTATAACAAATTAAAATTACTTTACTATTTGAATGATCATGCACAGTGCAGTATTTTGTTTCAAAGATGACTTTACAACCACTATCACATAATTGGCTAATGCTGATTAAATTATGTTTTAGATTCTCTACCAGAGCCATATTACTAAGAAAACACTTTTCATTTAGCATGATCTTACTAATACCAACAATGTTACCTTTACTGTTACACTAAATGTAACTGATCCACATAGTCTTTTGTAGTTCAATAAACTTAGTATCATCTCCAGTCATATGCCTGGAACACCCACTACCCAAATACTACTGTGAGCTCCTAACCTTCATACATACTTGAAATGCAAGTATTCTAAGATTTAGGTACCGACTTTTTCATGGGTCTTTTGTTGTTAGCTTTTGTACCCTTTGATACCCAAATAAATTTCATGCATGGCTTATTTTTCTTATGAATACATGTTGAATATGTATGCCTAAGTTTTCCACATAAGGTACATGTCAAACTTGAAGATTTTAATTTGTTCTCTGATGATGACTTGATTTCCTTGAAAATATCAGGAAGAAAACCAAATCCACATTTGTTAAACAAATTTCTCTTAACATTCAGAATAGTTTTTAAACCTTCAGAATTACTGGCAAGCCTTTCAAGCTCTCTTGATAATTTAACAATTTTCTTCTCAAGATCATTAATCTTGTAAAGACGTTTATTTGTCATTCCAATTTGTTTTTATAGTCTGTCATTTTCATTTTTTAGCATATCAATCTTAGACTCAAATTCATGTATGATTACATTCTTGTATTTTTCTACTTCTTCCTTTAGATAGGCATTTTTTTGTGACAGCATGTGATTGTCATCTAGTTTCATAGTAAGCTCATTTGGCAAAATTTTTTTTTTTCTTTTTCTAGCCTAGAGCATGAAGTGATAACATGTTCTAAATCTTTAAGTAACTCATCTATGATATCTTGTAATTCATCATGAGATAGAAATTTGTCAAGAAATTCATTTACCTCATTGCTATCTCCCATGGCCTTGACAGTAATTTGAATAATCATTTGTGGCATCATCTTGAGTTATATCCTCATCGCTCCTTGTTGCCACCATTGCCTTTTTCCTTGGTTGTGTAGAATCATTTGCTCTTTTTAGTGTAAGACATTCTGCCTTCACATGACTTGGTTTGCCACATTTATAGTAGGTGACAGGTCCTCTACTTTATTCTCTTTTGGATCTTCTCTGTCCTAATCTTCTGAGTTTTCTTTGTTTCCACAATTGTTTTACCTTCTTACTGATAAATGCCCAGTCATTATCTTCATCATTATTCTCAATATATTCTTCTTTGTCATTGTTTGATCTATCACTAGATTTTAAGGCCACAATTTTGGAAGACCTGATTTCTTCATTTGCAAATCTCTGCAAGTGTGTCTTTTCGTATGCAATGAAAATTCCTATGAGTTCATCATATGTTAGTGCATCAAGATTGCCACTCTCAATAGTATCCACTTTTGATAACCATGCTTTAGGCAAGCATCTCAAAGTCTTCCTAACTTGTTCTCCATCAGAAAAACTTTTACCAAGAGCCTTTAGATCACTAGTGATCTTTGCAAATCTATTGAACATATCTTTAATAGATTCTTCATCTTTTATCAGAAATAACTCATACTAATGTACGAGCATGTTGATCTTTGTTTCCTTAACTTTATTGGTTCCTTTATGTGTAATTTCAAGCTTATCCCACATTTGTTTTGATGTGTCATAACTCAAAATTTTGTCATACTCAACTCCGTTATAGCACAGAAAAGTATATTAATAGCTCTATCATTAGATTGAACAGCCTTGATATCTTTTTCAGTCCATTCTCTTCTTGGCTTCTCAACTTCTCTGCCATCTTCGATTTTTGTTGGATTATTGGGTCCATTCACTATAACTTCCCAAGCTGCAAAGTTAGTTGCTCTAATATAAATCTTCATCCTCACTTTCCAATGATTGTAATGATTTTTAGTGGAGTAAGGAGGTCGACCTTCTAGAAAGTATGATCCCTTTATCTGATCATAAGACATTTTTCTTGCACAACATCTTTACTTAGGCTGTTAAGCTGTGCTAGTGAGACCTGCTCTGATAACAATTGAAGACAAGAGGGGGTGAATTGTATTGCAAAATATATTTTAGAACATATTTAGTTCATCAATTTTCAACACATTCAGTTACAAAGTTAGTTAACTTAATTTTTTAGTGAACTAAAATGACAAAGTAGTTAACTAAATGTAAAGAGAGAGGGAAGAGAATCAGTGCACTATAGTTTATACTAGTTTGACCCACCAAATATGAATATACTTCCAGTCCTCTTGACACCTAAGGGATTTTTCACTATTTCTCCAATAAATTATAATTAATTTTTTTTTGATCACTAGGAACAAGTGGTTTACACTAATCAGTACGAATAATAAGGTTTTGCACTTCAATCACCTTCAACGACTAAGAGGTTTTCTATCCTAACCACACTGACTTCTTACAGAAAGAATAAATAGGTTGGTGTTTCCTCTCTAAAGAGTGGATATTGACTAGTCATTACAGTCTGATTTTTCATATAGGTAAACACTCACTTAGGTAACAGTTGAAAATCAAAAAATGAACTTGTAAAATAGAGATAGAGTTGAATAAGCTTTCTTCAAGGATTTGGCTAATGCTGTTTTCCTCTTTACTTCGTCGTCGTCCTTCACACTTAGATTTTTCACTTTACCTCCTTCACTACTCGACCGTTGTAAGGGTGTCCGTTCTAACTTGGGATCATTTTTCTGACAAGGCTTAATCTTCAATAAAAGCTTTGCTGCTACTTTTCCTGGCTCTTCTCCTTTCAAGAAATATTAGTCGGCTATTTTTTTGACTTGTTGTACCTATTTCCTTTAGTCTGACTTGTAGCCCTTCCCTTGCTTTTGTATTGTTTATTTTATATTTACTTACTGAAAGAAGCTTTGACTTTTCCACTTGAAATTGTGATTCTTTCTTCGCTTTCCGGCTTTGCTTTAATTGTGATCCCTTTTCTTTCTTTTCCTACCTTGCTTTCCTGATATAGTATGAAATTAGTGCTGTATCCTTAATTATTTTGAGCTTTTTGAATGACATTAATCAAAGCATAATTTAAGATCTAAAAACTAACACCCGGGAGTATAGAGGAGAAGATCATCGCTTGGTCTTGTCTCGATATAAATTGATTAAGGTCAACGTCGATGGGTATTGTAAGTAAAGGGACTGAGAAAATTGCATGCTATAGAGGTTTTACTCAGAACTCTTCAGGCACAATTATTTTTGGCTTCTAGCATAATTTGGGCTGTTGTAATGGTCTTCAAGAAGAGCTTTGAGGTTTTCTATTTGGTCTTGATCTTGCATGGAAAAGTGGTCACCGAAAGGTTACTCTGGAAGAGGACTCGGCTATTGCTCTTCATCTTCTTGTTATATATTTATTTGCAACCCACTCACCTAGGAGCGAGCATTTTAAGGGATATATATTCAGTGTCTTCTCCAGCGAGATGGGAAAGTTTTAATTTCTCGCTCTTCTGATGCTTTAGCCACCGTCGCTTCGGATGTTTCTCTCGGTTTTTCATGTGTTTTACCATCTTCCACGTAGTCTTAATGTTATCTTGCAAGATGATAGTTTAGACTTTATGGGCGGCCTTACCCTATTTGTGTGCTGTTTATTTTTTGGGCTCTACCCCTTTCTTTTGAAAAAACATACTAACTTATATTAGTCCAATTATATTCATTTAAAAAGCTAACAACCAATAAACCAAAAGCCTCTAAAGCGTCAAGTCTAAGTTGATTGAGAGCTAGGCAAAAAGTGTTTTCTAAAATAATTAATTATTAAAATTATTACTAGTATTTTTTTTTAGTAATTCATATATGAATATGTCAATCCTTTAATATCTAAATTCATGCAATTTTGGATGAAAGTAGTCTATGAATCCCAAGGGGTTGGCTTAAGGAGGTGTGTTCCATACTTTGATTATATGGATTCAAATCTTAAAGTCAGCACTTATGAGAATTTATTTTATTAATTAATCTACTAAGCCAATGTGAGGGGTATGCCCTTCGGGGAAGGATTTAGTTTCATTTTATGTACAAGCTAGCCTAAGGAAACCCTTACCACATACATAGGGATGAGCATGGGTAGGGTACTATAGTACACAAGCCCTTACCCGTATAAAAATGTCTGACTTATCTCCATATTCATATCCATATAGGCATAAAACTCAAGGCCCATCCCTGTATCTATTACATCCCTGAATACTTAGACCCAAACCCATTTACTCAAAAAATTTCACATTGAACAAAAATTATTTATCTAAATTTATTTATATAAAATCCAAATAATAAGAAAAAAAATATCAAAAAAATATTAATATAATCCAAATAACAACAAGAAGTCTTCAATAACCACTAATGTCATTTAAACATCAAGAAAAATCCTTAAACAATTATTCTTTTAAAATTTTGGTAACCACAAAACAATTAAAATAAGGACATGCTTCTATTATAACTCATTTTAAATTGAAGTGACAAAAAGAAAAAGGAAAAACATATTAAGTCATGTTTTGGCAATATGTATAATATTTAATGTTCTTGATGTTTTTATTTGCTTCAAATTATCAAATTATAAATCATATTTTGGTAACAAATTTACATTGAAATAACAGGAATATATATATTTTAAGGAACGTCAATGTATTTTATAATATATATATATATATATATATATATATATAATATTATATATGTAATATATATACTAGAGGTATGGGACAGGGTGGGTACTATGGTACCCAAAATTGTAGAAAGTTAGAAAATTTCTCATACTTGGACCTGGACCCATTTTTTTACACCAACCAAACCCAATTGAATAAATTTTACGAGTACCCATTGCTCTGAATAAAATGCTCATCCCTAACCATACAAACTAAAAAAATATTTTATTGTTATATACATATATATTATTATTATTTTACTTTTACATTTTGGATTTTGGATTTGAGATTTATACTATACTACTTATTAAATAGTAATATTTCAGTGAGCTCACGTGGATAATCACTATTCTTAGTATTTAAGTGTTAAAAATTTATCATAATTTTCTATGTATTTGCAAATCCTGCTTAAGTCATGTTGTCCTATGACTACGATAAAATTTTCAAACATCGATATGGCAATACAAATATTTTTGTATAATAAATATTATTTGATTACCTTCTTACAAAGTAAAACTGTATCAAAGTAATGAAATGATTATTCTTAATTGATGCTGACAGCAAAATACTATGACTCGAACTTTGATCTTTTCATACCGAATTTTAATCATTCAAATCCTTTTCAAAAATTGCAGTTGGTGTAAGAGACATGACTTTAAGGAAATTTTTTATATATGGATATGAGTTTGATTATAGGGAAATTCTTCACATAATCAATTATATTGGCATCTAAAGGATTTAGAAATAAATATTCATTATTTTTTGATAAATATTAGTTTCATGATAAAAAATTTTTAAAATATAAATATAATTAAAAATGTAAGTAGAAATATAGTTGAGAGTAACAATATCAATTTTGAACTCATCCGAATTAGGCCAGTTCATCTTTGTAGAGTTTGGGTAGGATTAAAACCTTAATTTACAAAACTTAAATTTAAGCCGACTTGTTTAGTTTTGACAGTTTGTGTGCTTTTTTTTGGTTTGCGTTAATGTTTTTCCAAATTTTTTCCGTGTACAGTGCACTATGCGGGAGCCTAAAGAAGTGGGACGCCCTCGCCCTTCACTTGCAATTTGCAAACAAAGTAACTTCCTTGACTCCTCTTCAGTCTCCCCTCTCTCGTGGAGTTGTAGTCTTCTGTTTCCCATGCTAATTTTTCAGTCAAAAATTAAATGTTTGATGTAATAAATAATAATATATAATAAGATAAAAATCATTAATTAATTTTTTATTGTTCTAGAGCTTTGGTATTTACATCGTAAAAAGACCAAAGTACAAATCTTTACTCTTCAAAAATATTATTAATTAACTTGATAAATATTTTAATTTATAATGATGAGTTAGAATAATTTTATGATCTTATTTTATTTGTGACAACATACTTTGTCATCACTGAAACTATTTTTTATAATAATATTAACATTGTCGTTACTGAAACTCCTTTTGTTGTCATAGAAACTCCTGTATTTTATCAAAATTAATTAATACATATATTTGAACCTGTTATAACAACACTATTAAAAATACATATTTAAATCCACAACTTTATTGAACAACATAATATTCCAATATACATAACATCTGAAATTTCAAATTTAAATATGTTTCGTGTAAGATGAAACTTAAAGTGTACAAAAACATTTATGAGTTCGAGATCTAACAAACATATCAAACACAAACATATCAAACACAAATATCCAAAGTTCATTCGTGAAATTCACTCACTTTGTGTATCTTCCAAAAGATGTGATGCAGAAGGAGTTACAGTAATTTGCGGTTGACAAGCAGGGAAATGACCAAGATCTACATATATAGCTTCAGTTCCAGTGAGACACAAATGGTCGCCTATTAGTGAAATTTATGTCTAAGTCCTTATATCTCAGCTTCTAGTGTGTCAAAACCCAATTGAATTCAAAAAGTAAAAATGGAACATACAACATAACATCCCAATCAAATAGGCCAACCAATATAACACAAGCAAGCAAGACAAACTGGCCTGCAAACAACATATAATTTCTATGGTAGTCTTATCTTTATGCCCTTAGAATTGGGAAAGCATTGATAAGAGTAGCAATATCTTCAATAAAAGACAACAAAGAATAATTGACTCACCATCTGTGAACTTTTTTTCTGTAGCTTGTATTCCTGATACTGCTGATAGAACTGCAGTAAAGGTGAGGGGGAATTAATCTCTTATTCTATGCAAGATAATCCTCATGTAAAAAATTCAAACCATTATTAACTCACTAAAGAAATTATAAATAAATAAACAAAAGACATGTAATAATCTACTAAAGGCTATTTTATATCTATGAGTATAAGCATCAGAACAATGAAATTTAGAATAAATGAAAACAAAGGGGAGTCCATACTGCCTCTGCATAACAAATTACTTCTTTTCCTTTTTACTTTTCTTTTTCAGGGAGAAGTGGGCTGTTGAACTTCAACATGTATAACCATCTGGTAAGATAAATACCTTAACTCACTCTTGTTCTTCTTCATTGTAGTGCACTATGTTAGCCTAGATATTTGACAAAAAAGAACATCAAAGTACTGGTTTTTTTTTCTCAATTTTGTATTAACATATCAAGAGAAGTTAGAAGAAAATTATGCCAAAGATCTTCAAAATGTCCACATTTATTTATCACTAAGAGTAATTTCATTAGACAGCACCAAAGGCACAATCTGAGTTGACATGTACCACCTATACGAAAACTACCTTACTCAAACCCACAATAAAAAGAAAAGAAAGAAGATAAACACAAACAAAAAGAAAAAAGAGTATGAGAGATGAGTGAGAGATGGGACTCCTAGGAGAGGGAGAACATTAATTGGGACCATGAGAGATAATATATCAGAGAAAGCATTTAAGTGGATGTGTCTCTCTTCTAATTAATGTCAACCTCCATTGGATGAAGACGTGATCAATGGGTTGAAATTGGTGTAAGACTATAACTCTTACGTAGGTGTCAACTGATCCAAAGCCATACATATACGTACATACATATTCTCATAAATTTCCAATGTGAATTGATATAGAAACATATACAAGATGTACCACAATCTTTTTGCAGCTGGATAAAGAACATCTCATCTCAACATTCCCTTCCTTTGTCAGTATATTAGACACATAACAGGCCGTACTTTGAGGAAATATGGGGATCATAAACAATATTATAAGTTTAATTAGCAACTGAAGAATTTTCTATTTAGTGAAAGGGAGGTTTCTAAATCAAAATAAGATTAAAGAAAGTTCGACAAAACAATTTGAATGAACATGTGCCTTGGTGTGTTGTGACAAATTTTTTGTGGGTCAACAGACCAATAAATTATGTTTATATGTTGGGGGAAATCCAGTACATAAAAGAATCGGAAAAAATAAAAGTACTTTGCTTTTTATATCTACTAAGGAAGAGACAATGAGATAAAAAAATCTGGCATAAACAAAAGAGCAAGGGACATCAATTGGATTATACATAATATGTGTAAGTATGCGTGAGAGAGAGAGAGCACCTTTTTCAAATAATAAGCATCATAGAGTTGTTGGAGAACATCTCACAGATTATCACCTTGCACCAGGATGTCTTCAACAATGTCATATGAAATCTGCTATACTACTTCTTTAAAACATTTGCAATATGCCATAAGATATGAATAACTTTTGATGCGATTCAACTTATAAAACTCTTTTTTTTTTTCTTTTGGATACGAAAAAATGTATAAAACTCTTAGAAAACAAGTAACTAAGCTTGACAATAAAATATTTACATTGAATATTCATGCCAACTTTTAGTATTGAATGTTTCTTTTAGTATTTGATCTAACAACCCCTATGTCCTTTGTATTAAAAGATGACAGTAAAACCAAATTTGAAGAAACACATGGATAAGAGAGAATTTCGTCTTCAGTTTACTTAAATTTGGTTTCCAAGTCAAGCATGCTAAGAAGTGTACGCTCCAATTGTGGCTTTTCATGGAATCAATCCACCTAAAAAGTTATGGAATAGAGAAAAAGTGGTCTATGCCATTTGATCTTGTCCCATACATACATGGACAAATAACTGGTGCACAAACAGAAACATGCACACACGCACGTGTTAACTGTTAACTATTAACTATGCACATGTGTATGTAAATTCATGTTTGATCAAGTATGGCTCAGATAATATACAAACCTCACGTCTCTTTGTTTGAGTGGACAGGATTTTGCTTAAAGTTTGAATACTGGAAAGAGGACCAGGGATCTGTTTTCAATTTGAGTGAAAAAGACTGTTAGGGATAACTTTAACCTGCAATTGATATTAACAGCCGTCCCATTCCCAAATTCAATAACTAATAATCAGAGAGTGAAATAAAGAAGAACAAGAGTGAGTTAGAGAAACTATACATTCTGACCGGATTGTCCTTGACCTGAATGCTTTGAATTTCCCATGATTTTTTATCCAAAGCAGAAGGCAAAGAATAAGCTTCCTCAACAGAGAGGTAGTTATCTCGCTTATCACTTTGAGCTTGCTCACATGTTTCCATATCTACCAGTGGAAGCTCGGCAACCAAGAAACCAACAACAAATGGGTGTTTCACCATTGGAAAAACTACAGGGATAACTTTAACCTGCAATTGATATTGATAACCAACCCATTCCCAAATTTAATAACTAATAATCAGAGAGAGAAAAAACGAATGAGTGCGGCAGCCAAAAGGTTTATGAAATTTCCACATCCAAGAAACTTCCTCGTTTGAACGACATTATTATTACACAGACCTCCCATAAATGATGAAGAATGAGTGTGGCAGCCAAAGGGTTTATGAAAGTGCCGGTTCTGGAGACCCATAATGGAACTAAGGCATCGGCATTGATCGGGTTTCCTAAGCTGCACATTGCTCTTGGCGCACTTAACCAATTGTCTGAGACCATATTAGGCGATACGAGGGAGCAGAGTGCCTTTGAGGTCGATAAAAATGGCGGCATCGTGAAGTCCTAAAATTGGGACCTTAATTTTCAAAGGTTGAAACTCAATTGGTGCAAATCAGATATTCACCTTTCAAAGCATAATTGGAGCAAGAACCACAAAACCCAAACTTACAGGAATTGTGGGAAGCTGAAAATGTCGGAGTCAAAATCGAAACGAGCAAAGAAGGTGAAACCTAGGAAACAAAAAATTGTTCCTTGAAACAAATCCTCAAAATGGATCTGATTCCAGGTGAGTTATTAGGGTCTGCAGAAGCTCTGCAATTATCAAGAGATTTCTTGTGTAGTAACTAGTAACCCAGAGGACGAGAGGAGAGATTGGAATTAGGAGGCCATTCGGGTATACGGATGAAAGGAATGAGTATTTTTTTTAGGTCACACTATCCCCAACTCGGGCTGTAGTTTATCAGAGGCCGATTTATTAGTTTTTATGTTTTTATTTTATTTTTTAATATTAATATTTATTTATTATGTCACGTATTTTTTGAAAATTTTTTGAGATTTTTTTAATTTTTTTAACTTATGAATGAATAATAAAAAAATTATAAATAAATAGTACAAACAATAGAAAAAATATTTTAAAATATTTAAAAAAATTTTTAAAAATATATATGATATAAATAATAATTAATTAATATTAAAAAATAAAAAAATAAGATAAATAATTAAATTAAAAATAAAATGAAAAAAAGGTAGTAGCTGGATAGCTACTCCTTTTTTTTGAACTTTTTTGTAAAGTGTTTAAGTCATCATAAAAAGTTTTTACTATATATATTTAGTGATAATAAATTAATATTGTCACTGAAAGTTTATAAGACCTTATTTTAATGACACGTCAAAATCGTTACAAAAGATTTTTAGTGATGACATTTTAATTGTCGTCAATAAATCGTAAATTTTTTAAACACATCAAATTTCATAAATAATTGAATAAAAATTTTGACTTTTAATGACGATTTTTGAATACCTTGTATAATGATAAATGAATGTTGTCACTGAAAATGTTAGACTTTATAACGAAAGTAAAAAGTCGTCACTCAAAAGAGTTGACAACTACATTCAATGACGACATTTACAAGTTGTTACAAAAAATTTTATTTTAGTGATAACTTTTAAGTTTATCACAAAAAAATCTCTACTAAAAGTTAAATTTCTTATAGGAATATTTGAAAGTTTTGATCGGGGTAAACTTTCCTTTGGCGCATCCAATACAAATAGTGCTATCATCCAGTTTTATAGAAAAGGGTTCTTAATGATCAAGTTACAACGAGAGTTTTTTCTTATTTTCTTTGCAATGAAAATTTATCTGCTTCAATATTACTTTGGATGCATTGGTTTTACAAGGAACAATCTCCCTTTTACTTCGAATTTTACTTACTAGATCTGGTTGTGGGCTATCAAATAATTATTACATAATTTCTTAAATATTAATTACTCATCAAGATATTTTCTGATGACATCCCACTCATCTCATAACTCCTTTAAATAATTAATGAAATTAATTAACCAACTAATCAAATAATAAAACATATCAGCTATGTAATAATTTAATATTAGATTTGAGGCTAAGAATAGGTCAGCCTTCATGGGCGTCCCGTTTTCCAACATCTTTCACTTGCACATGATGGAATGAACCAACACAGAAGTAACAATTTTATTCTTTTGAGTCTTTCATACAAAGTGACTTGTCATGACTTATTGAACACTCTTGTTGGGAGCTCTTACATTATCAATCCTTTCAGACCAGCACAAGAAACTATAACCCTTTTTATTTTATTACATAACTTTGTGACAAGTAAGTGCAATATATGCCCTAAATCCACTTATAATACGCATTTCTCATGACTTCAGGGTATGTTTAAGAGTTGGGAAGAGATCATGTGGAATAACTTAAAGGAAAGGGAAAGGGAAGAGAAGGAAGGGTTAAATTCTAATTTCTCTTTCTTTTGCTTGGATGTTTACATTAAAAGTAAATTACATTCACCTTCCTGAAGTTCTTAAAACTTATGCTCACACTCCCTCCAATTTCAATTTATATAAAATCCTTTCCTGAAGTTTATAAAACCTATATCCACACCCACTCTAGTTTCAAAATATTTACATTAACATTCCTTATTATAAAGTTTTCAAGTCAATTAACTTGGCCTTTTCAATTATAATGATTTATGTGTATTTGATTAGGCTATTGAAAGTTTTTTCGAGGAAAATGTACACTTAGTGCAAGTTTTGTTAATGATTTTGTTAATAGAAGGGATGTTTTTCTATATATTAAAATCAGAGGGGGTGTGAGTGTAGGTTTAAAAACTTCAAGGAAGTTAAATGTAATTTACTCTTAGAATAAACAAGGACAAAATTAATTAATTACAAAATAATGAATTATAATTCATTTTTATAAATTTATCCTTTGTTAATATAAACTTATCTATTAACATTTCATTTTAATGAAGATATATAGAATAGTAATTATCATAAGATTTTCCTTCAAAATCTCCCCAATTGGGGGAATAAAAAAAAATAGAAGGAGGGAGGTTTATGAAGTTAGTTAACAAAAAATCCTTGATTATCTTCTCCTCTTAAGGTTAAACTCCCAAACAAGGGGAATCATTGTATATATTATATAACCTTCCTTCCCTTCCCTTTCCCTCCATCTTCCTTGTTCGAAACATACCCTCACTAATCCCTCTTTAGCTCTATCAAACTCAGTGTTTAGTGTTTCTAAATATGAATGAATAGTATCCAGAATTATGTTGCTATACCAACTAGCCAGCTCCATAATTAACTAGTCTTTGATAGTTGCATCTTATGTATACTCAAGTGATATTCCTTTCATCAATCTTAGATGTCCTTATGATACTATATATCAAAGTAATGAGGACATGCAGGGTAAATAATAATTATTTTTCATACCTTTTAGGACTCATGTACACAGCGATGAAGTATGGATCTATTTACTCATTTTTCTGGTGCGGTCAAAAAGCACACGTAATATGAAATGTATGTTACGGTGTATCACAATGAATTCAGAGCACTTTTTCACAATAAACCACCATTGACTCTTAGAAAGGCTTTATCTCTTTTTGGTTGATTCTATCTCTATTACTCAATTGTTTCCCTTTCTATTTACGTCTCCCAAGTATTAAGACTATATTTTAGAGTGGTTGTGAGCTATCAAATAATTATTAGATAACTATTTTAAGAATTAATTACATATAATGATATTTCCTTATGACATTCTACCCATCCCATTACACAAATGGATAACTAATGAAATTAATTAACCAAATAATTTAACAATTATACATATTATTTATCTAATAATTTAATATTACAGTTAGGCTTGGATCAAGTTGATGAAAACATCTACACACTTTTTTTCATGGAACACATTTCGTGAGAGACTCTCAAGAAGTTGTCACGATGGTATCTCAAAAAAAATGATGGGTGAGCATGTCTCATAGATGTTCTCACGGTCGTAAGAACCTTGAGATAAATCATGATAAAAACGCATGGAATTGTGGCACAAAGCAAAATCATGAATATTCCCACGATTTACGTCCAAGATATGGCTTCCCACGGAATCCTCTCACAGAAAATACATCACTTTATGAAACGCACTCTTTCAAGTCAATATCTCACGGAATGTAGCCATGAGAATGGGTCACATTGATATATTCCGTGAGAATTTTCATGAGAATTCATGATACATCCCAACAGCTCCTTCCTCTCCTCCCATTTCAATTTCTTACATTTTCTCTTCTCCCAAATGCGTTTCCTCTCTAGTTTCACTGTCCATATCGATTCTCCGGCCATTTTTGGGTATTTTCTAGCAGGGTGAAATGATGTCTAGTCCATCTCCTTCTTCCATTAGAACTTTTGACTTGAGGTTGACAAAAAATATTCCTTTTTCTACCTTTAAATTTTCTTTGTTAATGTGCTACTTTTGGGTTATTTTTTTGGTTATTTTTAGTTTTGTTTAAGTATATGATGTTGGTGGATAGCTATTTGATGGTGTATGGAGTTGGTTTATGATTTAGTTTGATTTCAGAGAATTATGTTGAAATCCAAAATGAAATATTCAAATTGGAGTATATGTAGATTTTGGTAGTGTAATTTTCTTGGGGCTTTTGTTGTATTATGGATGTATAGTGTTTAGATAATTTTTTCAGAAGTTTTGGAATTATTTTGGGTGAGTTTCAATTTTATGGTGTTTAGGACTAAATTTAATAAAGTAAAGTATGCATGATATTGTTTATATTTAGGAAAAAAAGTTTAGGCCTTTTGTTATATGATAGATGTAAAGTATTCATATGAATTTCCCTATATTTTTTGGAATTATTTTGGATGAATTTCAATTTTATGATGTTTAGGGCTTAATTTAAAAATTAAATTATGTATGATATTCTTTACATTTTGGCAAGATTTTTTGGGACTTTTTTTGCATGATGGATGTTAGTAATTTGTAAATTTATTTTGGATTAAGTTTTAGTCACTATGATTTGATGTATTTTGATGCATGTATGTTATGTAATGAATTTATAATTCTTGTTCAATATTAAAAGAATATAGAGATCCCCAAGCATTTGTCGTTAGATGAACAATATACTATATTCCAATAGTAGGAGTGCTATTACAACTGAATTTTACTTGGGTGTTGAGGAATTTATTCAATTTATTTTTGTACTTAATGTGTGTATTGATGGAAGGAAGTTTAGGTGCTTATGTACTAAATGTAAATGCCGACAGTTTCAATTACTGGATGATGTAAGGGTGCATCTATATAAGAAAGGTTTTATGGAGAATTACTACTATTTAGTGTATCATGGTGAGGCCCTACCACTGCTACCCCAACCAGTTGAGGTTGAGACCCAATATTTTCAGTCGTACGAGCAAATGATTATGGATATTGCTGGGCCATCTTTTGAAAGGGAGTACCTTAGAATGAAGGAAGATCTTAATGAAAAGTTGGCTAAGTTTTATGATATGTTGAGTACCACACAGTCTCTATTATGGGATAGATGTGAGATACACTCATTGCTTGCAATGACTATTAAATTATTGAGCATCAAGTTAGACTATAACACTGCAGAGGGATATATGAATGAGTTTATAATATTGACAAGTGAGATACTGTCAAGTAGTAATCAGATGCCTACAAATTTGTACCATACCAAGAAATTGGCTTCTAAACTCAGTTGTGAGTATAAGAAGATTGACAGTTATCCGCAGGGGTGCATGTTGTATTATGGCAATGATGAAAATGCTAGACAATGTCAATTTTGTGGTGCAACATAGTTCAAATAGTCACAAGTTGGTAAAAGGAAGGTTAGGGATGTTCTTAACAAGTAGATGTGATATTTGCCTATCATTCCTAGACTGCAAAAACTTTTTGTATCTAATACATCTGCAAATAAAATGAGATGGCATTGAGAAAATTCATATGAGTTGGGGTGTTGTCACATCCATCAAATGGAGAGACTTGAAAGCATTTTGATCAAGTTTACCCATATTTCGTTATTGATCCCTTGAATGTTAGGTTGGGTCTATGTACGGATGGTTTTAGTTCATTTAGAATGAACAGCAAGACATATTATTCTTGGTTTTTATCATTACTCCTTATAATCTTCTTCCTAGCATGTGTATGCGAAGGGAGTACATGTTCCTAGTGATGGTAATTCTTGGTCCACATAATCGAAAAAATGAAATTGATGTCTTTTTGTTGCCTCTAATAGACGAACTGTAACTGCTTTGGCCACAGGGAGTGCTTACATATGACATTTTATTGAAACAAAACTTCTTCATGTAAGCTGCTCTTTTGTGGACCATTAATGAATTTCCAGCATATGGAATGTTATCGGGTTGGCAAACCTCTGATAGGTTGGGTTGCCTGATTTGCATGGGTAGTTTGATGGTGTTTTATCTTAAGCATGGGAAGAATATTTGTTATTTTGACAACCATAGACAATTATTGCCTATGGAGCCTTCCTTTCACGGAAATAAAACAACTTCTTGAAGAATAAAAATGAGAAAGGCATCCCACCCTACTGGTTTTCTGGAGATGAAACTATGTAGAGGTACCGAGACAATCAAGAGTAATAGAAAGTATGGGGAGCTTTCTACTAGTTATGGTTTAGTGCACAATTGGACTAAATGCAGCTTTTTTGATATTTACCTTATTAGCTTGCTTTATTAATCTTACACAATATAGGTATGATGCACACAGAGGTAATGTGTTTAGGAATGTGTTCAACATAGTGATGGATGTCAAAGATAAGACCAAAGACAATATAAAGGTAAGGATGGATTTAGCCAAGCTTTATAAGCGATCAAGTTTGGAGTTACAAGAATTAAATAACATAGATGTGCGAAATTGAAGGTACTTTACACACTAACAGTCGATAAGAAGAAAGTCATTTGTGAATGGGTGCAGAGTCTAAAGCTTCTTAATGGATATGCATCCAACTTAGGGAGATGTATCGACACTAATTCTTGGACTTCGATGCATATGAAAAGTCATAACTGTCATGTTTTTATGGAGAGACTCTTGTCAATATCTTTCAGTGGGTTGTCCCCTACAATTTGAGAACCTTTTGTAGAGTCAAGTTAATTTTTTCGAGATCTTTGCTTTCCCACTTTGCGCAAAATTGAGTTACAGGTCATGGAAAATAACGTCACTATTATCTTGTGTAAACTTAAGAAGATTTTTCCCTTGCCTTTTTTTATGCAATGGAACATTTATCCATTCACTCAGTTGAAGAAGCATTGGCGAACATACTTATGCAACATAGAAATATTTACCATTTTGAGAGGTTCCTACACACGTTAATGCAAAAGGTAAAAATAAAGACAATGTGAAAGGTTCTATATGTGATATATTCTTAAAGAGACTTTAACTTTTTGCTCATACTACTTCAAGTCTTAAATTTATTTACGAATAAGAAGAATGCTTCAGAATGATGATGGTGGGAAAAGTTCTACCAGTGAACTTCTCTTAATCTTCAACTATCCAGCTTTCCTCCATGGAATTGATATTCGACGTTATCTAACTAATAAGGAATTATCATTTACTATACTTTATGTGTTGCTAAATTGTTTAGAGGTTAAACCTTATCAGAAGTAAGTCCTAGCTTCATAAATTTGTATTTAATTTCAAATATTAATCAATAAATCCTTATGTGTTAACAACAATTTCTTTTGATGCAGCATGTACATAGAGTTGTTATACTTAACATAAGTGATATGTCCCATGATGAGGTTGACAAACACATTGCTAACAGATTTTCTAAGTGGTTCAGGAATTTTGTAAGTTATTTTAACAGTCTTTGATATGTTATGTATTATTATTTATGCTTATAAAGTGACTCACTATATAATATACTTAGGTGCTAAACAACGCAAATGGGACTGATAATGTCCTTCTAATATCTTTGGCTTGGGACCCGGTTAGGAAGGTGAATATATAAGATCAAGTAAATATGAACGGATATAAGTTTTATACAAAGAAGCATGGTCTTATGGGCAAAAAACTAAAAACAATGGAGTTTGTCTTAAGGGATCAACTGGTTATGATGAAGCTGAGCCATTGTATCATGGTGCTTTAAAAGAAATTATTAAGGCAAAATATTTTAATTTATCTGGTACATGGTTAATACTCTTTAATTGCAAAAGGTTTGATCCTTTAAAACTCCATGATACAATGACTCGTCTTCATCATAACCAGCTGATCCTTTAAGACAAACTCCACTATTATTAGTTTTCACCCATGAGACTTCTGTATGGAACTTATATCCATTGATATTCACTCGGTCCCATGTGTTCGCCTTCCTTGCCAGACCCTAAGCCAAAGATCTTATAAGGACGCTATCAGTCCCATTTGTAAGGTTTAGCAATAAGCATATTATACAGTTAGTCACTTTATAAGCATAAATAATAATACATAACATATCAAAGATTGTTAAAATAACTTACAAAATTCCTGAACCACTAAGGAAATCCATTAGCTAGCAATATGTTTGTTAACCTCATTGTTGGATAGATCACCATATGGTTATGATAACAACTCAATGTATATGATGCATCAAGAGAAAATGTTGTTAACTCAGGGATTTATTTATTAATATTTGAAATTAAAGATGAAGTTATGAAGCTAGAAGTTACTTCTGATAAGTTTAACCTCTAGATAATTTAGTAACACAAAATTTTGTAGATGATAGTTCTTCATCAGTTAAATAATGTTGATCATCAATTCCATGGAGAAAAGCAAGATAGTTAAAGATTAAGAGAGGTTGATTGGTAGAATTGCTCAGATACCAGTGAGTGAGGCTTATTTGGGTCGTGTACCCTCTTCAAATTCTACAAATTCACCTGCCATTACTTCATCAAGACCATAAATACGAGCAATGTCGTCGCTTAAGGGCGAAGTAAAAAAAAAAAAAAGAAATATTGTGTATCAAAAAATCATCATTTTGAGGAACTCTTTTGGTTTGTGAATGGACATGAGACTTGAAGTAGTACGAGAAAAAAATTTAAAATCTCTTTAAAAATATATGCCTCGCATATAGAACCTTTCACATGAGCATTATTTTACCTTTTACTTTAACATGTGCAAGAACCTCTCAAAAAGGTACGTCTATCTATATTGCACTAGTTCATTCCCTAATGCTTCTTCAACTGAATGAATAGATAAATGTTCCATGACATAAAAAAAGCAGGGGAAAATCTTTTCAAGTTTGCTCAAGATGACAAGGGTGTTCTTTTTCATGACCTGTAAGTCAACTTTGGCAAAGTGGGAGAGCAAAGATATCGAAAAAATTAACTCAGCTCCACAAGAGGTTCTAAAATCATAGGAGACAGCCCACTGAAATCTATCGGTAAGAGCCTCTCCATAAACACATGACAATCATGACTTTTCATATACATCAAAGTTCAAGAATTAATGTCGACACATCTTCCTAAGTTGAATGCATATTCATTAGGAAGCTTCAAACTCTACACCTACTCACAAACGACTTTCTTCTGGTTAACTGTTAATATATAAAGTATCTTCGATTTTGCACATCTATTATTGCTTAATTCTTGCAACTCTGAACTTAGATGCTTAAAAAGCATGGTAAAATATATCCTTGCCTTCATATTATCTTTGATCTTATCTTTGACATCTATTACCCTGTTGAACACATTCCCAAACACATTAGCCTCTATTTCCATTACATCTATGTTGTGTGAGATTAATAAAGCAAGCCAGTAAGCTAAATACTAAAAAATACTGTGTTTAGTCTAATTGTGTGTTACTCGATAACTAGTAGAAAGCTCCCCCAACTTTCTGTTACTCTTGCTTGTCTCAATACTTGTACATAAAGTTCATCTCCAGAAAAGCGACTAGGTGGAATGCATCTTTCAGTTTTATTCTTTAAGAAGTTGTTCTTATTTTGGTGAAAAAAATGCTCCAAGTGTAAGAATTTTTTATCGCAATCAAAATAACAAATCTTTCGCCCTTGTTTAAGATAAAATGCCTTCAAATTGTCTATGCAAAATTAGGCAACGTAGCTCACCAGAGTTTTGCCAACTCAAGAGCATTCTATATGTTGGAAAGTCATTAATGGTCCACAAAAGAGCAACTCGCATGAATAAGTTCTATTTCAATGAAATGTCTTATGTAAGGATTTCCTGTTGCTAAATCAGTTGTAGTTTGTCAATTAGAGGCAACAAGAAGACATCAATTTTGAATTTTTGATTATGTGCACCAAGAATCCTCGTCGCTAGGAACATGTACTCCTTTCGATTACACATGCCAAGCAGAAGATTATAAGAAGTAATGATAATAGAACAAGAACAATATGTCTTGCCATTCATTCTAAATGGACTAAAACCATTCGTACACAGATCCAACCTAACATTCAAGGGATCGATAACAAAATCTAGGTAAACTTAGTCAAAATGCTTTCATGTCTCTCCATTCGATGGATCCGACAATACCCTTGACTCTTGTAAGTGTTCCCGATGCCACTTCATTTCACTCGCAGATGCATTAGATACAAAATGTTTTTGCAGTCTAGGAATGATGGGCAAATACCACATTTGCTTGTTAGGAACATCCCTAACCTTCCTTTTACCAACTTGTGACTATCTGAATTGTGTTGCACCACAAATTTGACTTTGTCTAGCATTTTCATCGTCGCCATAATACAACATGCACCCTTACAAACAATTGTTTATCTTCTTATACCCATCATCTAGTTTAGAAACCAATTTTTTGGTATAGTACAAATTTGTAGGCATTTGATGATCGCTTGGCAATATCTTACTTATAAATGTGACAAGTTCATCCTTACATGTCTCTACAATGTTATAGTATGACTTAATACTCAACAATCTAGCAGTTGTTGAAAGCACATAGTGTGTCTCACATCTATTCCATATAGACAATGTACGATACTTAAAATATCATAAAACTTGGCTGACTCTTCATTAGGATTCTCCTCCGCTATATGCTACTCCCTTTCAAAAATGGTATAGCAACATCTATAATCATCTATTCGTATGGTTGAAAATATTGAGTCTCAACCACAACTATTTGGGGTCATGGTGACAGGACCTCTCTATAATACACCCAATAATAGTAATTCTCCATAAAACCTCTTTTATATAGATGCTCCCTTGCATCATCTGATATCTAAAACTTTCGGCATTTACATTTAGCACACGGGCATCTAAACTTCTCTCCATCAACACACATTAAGTGCAAAAGTAAATTGAAAAATTTACTCAACACCTATATAAAATTCAGATGTAATATCACTCCTACTATTGGGATAAAGTCTATTGTTCATCCAATGATGATGCTCAAGGATCTTCATATTCTTTCAATATTAAACAACAATTATAAATCCATTACATAACAAACATGCATCAAAATATATAAAATCATAGTGAATAAAAAATAATCCAAAATAAATATACAAATTACTAGCATCCATCATACAACAAAAGCCCCAAAAAAATTTGCCAAAATGTAAACAATATTATACATAATTTAATTTATTAAGTTAAGCCTTAAACACCATAAATTTGAAATTCTTCTAAAATAATTTCAAAAAAGATGTGAAAAATCATGCCAACACTCTACATCCACCATGCAACAAAATTCCCAAAAAAATTTGCCTAAATATAAACAATATCTTGCATAATTTAATTTATTAAATTAAGCCCTAAACAACATAAAATTGAAATTCATTCAAAATAATTCCAACAAATAAGAAAAAAATCATCCAAATACTATACATCCATCATACAACAAAAGTCCAAAGGAAATTACAACACCAAAAATCTACATCTACTCCAATTTGAACATTTCATTTTGGATTTCAACATAGTTCTCCTACGTCAAACTAAACCATAAACTAACTCCATACACTATCCACCAACATCATATACTTAAACAAAACTAAAAAATAAAAAATAAAAAAGCTAACCCAAAAGTAGCACATTAACAAAGAAAATTCAAAGGTAGAGAAAGGAAAAAATTTTGGCCAACTCCAAGTCCAAAGCTTCGAACGGAAGAAATAGATGGACTAAACACCACTTTAACCCATTAAAAAATGCCCAAAAGTGGTTGGAAATTGATTTGGACAGTGAAACTAGAGAGGAAACGCGTTGAAACTAGAGAGAAAATGCATGTGGGAGAAGAGAAAACGTAAAAAAATAAAAAGGAATGAGAGGGAGGAGTTACTATAATATTTCGTGTTTTCTCATGAAAATTCTCACAGAAAACTTCCTCGAGGCAATTCTCACGAAATAAATTCTGTGAGAAATATACATGAAGGGGTGTGTTTCATTAAATGATATATTTTCCATGAGAAAATTTCTCTTGGACTTTTTCCATGAGAATTTTCATGAGTTCGCTTCATGTTACATTTTGCTTTTTCGCTTCATGTTACTATAATATTTCGTGTTTTCTCATGGAAATTCTCATAGAAAACTTCCTTGAGACAATTCTCACGAAATAAATTCTGTGAGAAATATACATGAAGGGCTGTGTTTCATTAAATGATATATTTTCCATGAGAAAATTTCTCTTGGACTTTTTCCGTGAGAATTTTCATGAGTTCGCTTCATGTTACATTTTGCTTTTTTTTGTCACTATGTTCTCACAAAAATCTAATGGACAGTTCTCATAGTAATTATGACCATGAGAAATTTTGTGAGAAATACTTACCCATTGTTTTTTCTGAGAGAATATCGTGAGACCTTCCTTGAGAGTTTCGCACGGAACAAATTTCGTGAGAATACACGTGTTTTCTTGTAGTGAGAGCGGTAAAATTTATCATAATCCCTTTTAAAATTTTCAAAATCTTCTATGTTGTATGTTGTAGGACACCAACCAAACTGTGAGGATGATTAGTATGATGAGCCATATCCAAAAGTTGCTCTATAGTTATGTTCAACAGATCATGAATCATACACAAAATTCTAACTAAATACTAAAGATGATGAATGATAACCAAATCTATGAGACTCATATCCACTGGTGTTAAGTGAAAAAAATTAAAAGCCAATTGTTTAACATTTTGCATTTCAACATCATCATCACCTGCTCTATTATAATCAAAAGTCCTATAACCATCATCAGTATCTTCTATACAATATTTAAATCCTTGTTCTGATTTGAAAATTATACCTAGTGAACTATGACTTCTTTCACCACTCCTATCAGTATTAGTTACATTTCCACCACCTACTTCATCACCATCACCTGTATCTGTATTAGTATCATCATCAGATTCCTCATCAACATCAGCAATAGTAGAAAACCCACAATGTGTTAATCCTCTCATCAAATTTTTGAACTCCTCATCAGTAGTTATTCTATTTGGTTGTTTTTCATTAACTTTTGGTTGAGTAGTTTGTGAATCTGACCATCGATTAATAAATGTAGCCAAATAATTATTTGGTCTAATATTTCTAATGTCTTCATCTAATTCATCTAATAGTGCATCATCAAGATCATCCAACCATTCTGAAAGACCATCATCTTCTTTAAAAATTGTGGCCAAATCTATTGCTCTGAAGTCAGCATCTTTTAGATTATGCTTCTTCATAATATGCTTCAATTTTAATTGCATATTATATTGTGCAAAAACAAGTTTCTTTAGTTTATCATTTCTCACCCACTAGATAAAGCTGTTTGTGACAATATTCTTATTGCAATTTTTCTTAAATTTGTAGCATTAGTACGATGCATAAGCCACCATTCAGGTGCAAATTACAATTAGTGCATGTTAGTTGGTAATATATTGAAGTTCTTCCATATATACATAGTATTTTTTATTGACATAATAATTCAAATCTGGATCTTTTTATCTCTTCATTTAATAGATAATTTATTAAAAAATTCATACATAGCATCTCAAAATATTTTTACCTACATGAAAAACATAGTGTGGACAATTATTAGAGTTATTATCACGAACAAAAAAGATAAAGAAAAATAATGATAAATACCTCATTTAGTGCATAAGAAGCTTTAGTTGAGCTATGATCTAATATAGAAATCCCATGCTTAAGTGCTTTCAACAAATCTTCTCGAGATCCAAGGTTTTCATAGTATTGATTTGATGGATTCAAGTAATATGATTTTTTTTATGTATGAATAAAGGATAAAATGTCAATTAGTATAGTCAAAAATGAAATAAATAATAATATATTACCATAATAATATAAATGTAAATGTATAGTCAAAGATTTCATACCTACCATATAAATATCATTGATTATTTGTTTATGCCAACGAAAGTCAATAACATCAAGATAATTCTTGCATGAATTATGAGCCATTGCTTGAATTGTTGATTTTACCTTACATATTGCTCTACAAACATACAACATTCTGACTTGCTTTTCTCCATCAACCATCCTTAGAACCTTAGGATTTGATGTATGTATATCAACAATTTTCTTCACATTCTTCCCAAAATTGTGATCTAGTATAGTGACATGAACTCGTGCTCCAGATGAATCCTTATTAGTAGAACTCGTATACCATTCATCTGAAGTTACCATTCTTCGTAGCCCATTTTTGCACTTGATGGCACTTGCAAGAGCAATGTAATTGGTTGCAAACTATGTTTGAGTAGGTTTAATTAACTCTTCTATGAAATAGGTTCTCATCATGTAAAGAACTTTGAAATAGTTGTAAATAAAGTTGGTGCAACTTTTAGCATCTTCTAAAACCTTTTCAAGTTTTCAAAATTTTAAAAATCTAGATCAAGAGAATGAGCAGCACAAGAAGTTCAATACAAGTGTGGTATCTTCTGCATCAATAACTTGCCAGCTTTCTTATATCCAAATGCATTATCTGTAATGTTTTGTACAACATTAGTTTCATCAATCTCTTTAACCACTTGGTCCTTTAAGCTAAAAATATACTTGGCATCTTTATCTCTTCCAGTTATATTAACTGACTTATGAAAAATTAGTCTCTCATCACAGTAGATCAAAAAGTTTATGATTGCTAAACGAGATATAGATTGCCAACCATCACACATAATTGCATAAGTTTCCCATTTCTTTTTAAATTCTTCTATTTATCTTTTATATTTCATCATCAAGAATTCGGCAACCAATTTAATAAGGAGTAGGACCTTTCACTCCAACACCCACATGTGCAATTTCATCAATCATGATATTAATAAAAAAGACCTTGGGCTTTGTTAGTTGGAATATTTTGATAAATAAAGAATTTACCAATTACTTACTTTGTTGACTTTGCCCAGTTTTTGTGATTCCACAAATGGTGCAACTTTTGTTGATAAATGTCTTGGTGATGATATATTGAAGGATGCATTTCTTCCTTGCTTGGTTCTTTTTCTTATCCCTTGCCAAAACAATTACTTGTAGACTCTTTTACACTTTGACCATGAAAATAATGTATTTTTACTTTCTTTGATATTGGTTGAAAATAACTATATTTATGTCCTCTTTCTGCCTTGTGTATATCTTGAATAGATATCTATTTTGCATATTCCAACTCTTTCTCTTTAACTTTCATATCATCATCTGAATTGGATGATATCTCTTGAATGTCATCTCTTCATCTAGCTCCGCCCATTAGATTTTCTCTCATTTCAGCTCTTGAAGTAGCTAATTGTTCGCTCTGTTTCTTTTTGTCCTTCAAAAGTTCTCTCATTTTATTAGAAATTTCTAGAGGACATTTTTCACATTTCTAAACATTTGGATAACCCCTAGCTAGGTGTAGCTTCAATCGAGTCACACCACCACCCTTCATTATTTTGTGACAAAAATTGTATTGTACATGTTGTCTATTTCCACCCATAATTTCCCCATAAGTCTAACCAAGATCTATTTTTCTCTTATGTTTTCTCCTTTAGATCTTCCTCTATTAATAGTTCTTTTCCCTTACATGAATTCATATATGTATCCATAAAATAATAATACAAATATATAAATAAAATAATCATGTAAGAATATAAAATTAGTTCAATTTTTAGTCATAAATAAAATAAAAGACATATATGTCATGAATCTAATATTATTTATTTATCTATATATAGCTATGAAAGATTTTTAATGTTTTTAATAGAATTTCACTTCAAAAGTGTAAAATAAAAATAATAGGTACTTTTCTGTCATAATAATTTGTTGTTAATAAATGAGAAATAATCATAATACGTAGTTATTTAATATTTTTAAAATAAAAGTAAAATTTTAAAAAAGATTGATTTGCATAGAGTATATCAGTAATCCCAAAAGTAAATGAAGCTCTAAACCTTACCTAACCTTATGCATGTTTTGTTCTACGGTTCTTCCTTCTGGCTTTATGAGAACATGAGTGTGCTACGAGATGGCTCCAGAAGCTAAGGTTTTGTAAATTTTGACGAACTTGGGCTTTGATTTGGAAGAAGGAATCAAAGTGTTGAAATGGAATTGAACACTAATTGACAAAAATGGGAGATTTTGTAGATCTGGAACTCGATCAGAAGAGCAAGAGAAAAGGGAAGAAAAGATCTTTGTCAACAGACTCGACAACAAGGTTATTATTTCAATTTCAACTTAAGTTTGGTTTTGGCATTTTTCTCTGAAAAACTTGGTTTAGGAATCTCTAAAAATAAATAAGAGATTCCTTGAAAATTTTGGGAAAGAAGGGTTGCCGGTTGTCATGTCAATTTTGTACATTTCGTTGGAAACTCACCAAATTTGTGTACATTTCATTCGAAACTCATTGATTTTGTGTTGTTTCCATGGAAACGGTGGAATTTCATTTTTGGTTTGTTTTTTTATTTCTATCTTCCATGAAACAGACTTAAACGCACAAAATTTTTTGATTTAGTGGAAAACATAAATGAAACAACAAACCAAAAACCAAATTCTGCTATTCCCATGGAAACATCATAGATTCGGTGAGTTTCGAAAAAAAATGTATAAAACTGACATGATAAGCGGCAACCCTTCTTTCCCAAAATTTTCAAAGAATCTCTAATTTATTTACAGAGATTCCCAAACCAATCTTTTCAAAGCAAGATGCCAAAACCATCAAAATCTCAAGTTGAAATTGAAAAACTAACCTTGGTGTTGAGTCTGCCGACAAAGATCCATTCTTTCCTATTCTCTCGCTCTTCTGAAGGAGTCCCAAACCCACAAAATCCCCCAATTTTGTCAATTTGGGTTCAATTCCATTTCAACCCTTTAATTTCTTCTTGCATATCGATGCTCAATTTCTTCAATATTTACAAAACCTTACCTTCTAACTCCTTACTTCGAAGCCATCTCATAGTGCACTCGCACTCAGAACCAGAAGTGAGAACCACATAACAGAGCATGCAGGTTAGGTAAGGTTTAGAGCTTCGTTTACTTTTGATATTACTGATATACTCTATGCAAATAAATCTTCTTTTAATTTTACTTTTATTTTACAAATATTAAAATTTTAATTTTAAATAATTATATATTATCATTATTTCTCATTTATTAATAATAAATTATCATGACAAAAAAGTACATATTATTTTTATTTTATACTTTTCAAGTAAATTTATTTTAAAAGCATTAAAAATCTTTCACATCTATAAATAGATAAATAAATAATATTAGATTCATGACATATCTGTTTTTTATTTTATTTATGACTAAAAGTTGAACGAATTTTATATTAAGATATGATTATTTTATTTACATATTTGTATTACTATTTTATGGACACAGATATGAGTTCATGTAAGGGAAAAGAAATATTAATAACAAAAGATTAAAAGGAGAAAAAAAAAGAGAAAAACAAATCATGGTTGGACTTATGGGGAAATGGCAGGTAGAAATAAACAACATGTGCAATGCAATTTTTGTCACAAAATAATGAAGGGTGGTGGTGTGACTCAATTGAAGTAACACCTAGCTGGGGGTTATCCAAATATTGAGAAATGTGAAAAATGTCCTCTGGAAATTTTTAATAAAATTAGAGAGCTTTTGATGGAGAAAAAGAAAGAGAGCGAACAATTAGCTACTACAAGAGTTGAAATGAGAGAAAATTTAATAGGTGGCATTAGAAGAAGTGCAGGCATTCAAGAGATATCATTTGATTCAAATGATGATATGAAAATTGAAGAAAAAGAGTAGTTGGAATATGCAAAACATATATCTATTCAAGATATACACACGGCAGAAAGAGGACATAGATATGATTATTTTCAACCAATATCAAAGAAAGGAAAAAATACATTTTTTTTCATAGTGAAAGTGTAAAAGAGTCTACAAGTAAATTTTTTGGCAAGGGATAAGAAAAAAAACCAAGCAAGGAAGATATTGCCTTTGAGATGTTTATCAACAAAAGTTGCACCATTTGTGGAATCCCAAAAAGTGGAAAAAGTCAGCAAGCAAGCAATTAGTAAATTCTTTATTTATCAAAGTATTCCAACTAATAAAACCCAAGGTCCTTTTTATGAATATCTTGATTGATGGAATTGCATGTGTGGGTGCTGGGGTTAAGAAGAAATGAAAAATTTATGGTATCACAATTATGCGTGTGGTTGGCGATCTATATCCCATTAGTAATAATAAACTTTTTGATCTACAATGATGAGAGAATAGTTGTTCATAAGTTAGTTAATACAACTAGAACAGATAAGGATGCCAAGTATATTTTTAGGTTAATGGACAATGTGGTTAAAGAGATTGATGAAACTAATGTTGTACAAATTATTATAGATGATGCATTTGCATACAAGAAGGTTGGTGAGTTATTGATACAAAAGAGACTATACTTGTATTGAACTTCTTGTGCTACTCATTTTCTTGATCTAATATTGCATGATTTAACAAAATTGGAAAAAGTTGAGAAGGTTTTGGATGATTCTAAAAGTTGCACCAACTTTATTTACAACAATTCCAAAGCTCTTTACATGATGAGAACCTATTACATTGGAGAGTTGATTAGACATGCTTAAACACAGTTTGCAATCAATTTTGTTGTTCTTGCAAGTCTCATTGAGCACAAAAATGGGCTACAAAGAATGGTAATTTTAGAATAACGGTATTGAAGTTCTGATAATAAGGATTCAGCTGGAGCACGAGTTCAAGCCACTACACTAAATCAAAATTTTTGGAAGAATGTGAAGAAAATTGTTGATATACATACACTAAATCGTAAGGTTCTAAGGATGGTTGATGGAGAAAAGCAAGTCACAATGCCATATTTTATGCAGTAATGTGTAAGGCAAGATCAACAATTCAAGCAATAGCTCCTAATTCATGCAAAAAGTATCTTGATGTCATTGACTATCATTGGCATAAGCAAATAATTAGTGATATTCATATGGCGGGTATGAAATATTTGAATATACATTTATATTTTTGTTATTTAGGTAATATATTATTATTTATTTCATCTTTGACTATACTAATTTACATTTTATTCTTTATTCATACATGAAAAAAAAAACATATGACTTGAATCCACCATATCAATACTCTGAAAACTTTGGATGTTGAGAAGATTTGTTGAAATCACTTAAGCATGTGATTTCTATATTAGAGCCTAGCTCAACTAAAGCTTCTTATGTACTAAATGAGGTATTTATTATTTTTTTTCTTTATCTTTGTCGTTCATGATAAGAACTCTAATAATTACTTGCACTATATTTTTCATGTTGATAAAAATATTTTGAGATGCTATGTATGAATTTTCCAATAAATTAGCTATCAAAAAAAGAGATAAAACATATCCAGGTTTGATTTATTATATCAATAAAAAAAATACTATGTATATGGAAGAACTTTAATATATTATCAACTAATGTGCACCAATTTTAATTTGCAGCTGAATGGTGGCTTATGCATGGTACTAAGGCTCCAAATTTGAGAAAAATTGAAATAAGAATATTGTCATGAACAACTTCATCTAGTGGGTGTGAAAGAAATTAGAGCACATTTGCACTTATTCACAAAAAATTGCGTAATCATTTTAATTATGGCAAACTAGAGAAACTTGTTTTTGCACATTATAATGTGCAATTGAAATTGAAGCATATTATGAAGGAGCATACTCCAAAAGATGCTGACTTCAGAGCAATAGATTTGACCATAATTTTTGAAGATGATGATGGTTTTTCAGAATGGTTAGATGATTCTGGTGATGCACTATTAGATGAATTAGATGAAGATACTATAAATATTAGACCAAATAGTTATTTGGCTACATTTACTAATCAATGGTCAGATTTACAAATTACTCAACCAAAAGTTAGTGCAAAACAACCAAATAGAATAACTATTGCTGAAGAGTTCAAAAATTTGATGAAAGAACCAACGCATCATGTGACTATTGATCTTGGTGAGGAATCAGATGATGATACTAATACAGATAAAGGTGATGGTGTTGAAGTAAGTGGTGGAAATGTCACCAGTACTGATATGAGTGGTGAAAGAAGTCATAGTTTACTAGGTATAATTTTCATATCGAACAAGGATTTCAATATTGCATTGAAGATACTGATAATGGTTATAAGCCTTTTGATTATAATGGAGCAGATGATGATGATGTTCAAATGCAAGATGTTGAATAATTGGCTTCTAATTTTTCTTCACTTAACACCGATGAATATGATTCTTATAGATTTGGTTATCATTTATCATCTTTAGTCTTTGGTCAAAGTTTTGGGTATGATTCATCATCCTTTATACATAATTATGGAGCAACTTTTGCATATGGCTCATCATACTCATCATCCTCGCAGGTTGATTGGCGTTTAACAACATCAACATAGAAGGTTTTGATTTTAAGAGGGATTATGATAATTTTTATTGCTCTTACATGACTTGGATTGATTATTGTGACAATGTGGAGAGACATTATCAATTTCCTCTTAGATTATATCCAAGTTTCAGATATTTACCTCTTAGACATTCTAATGTTAATTGATTTGAACTTTTTAATTATCTTTGTTAATTAAGTATTATGTAATTTGAGACTTGGTATATAATATGTAATTTGCATTAAGTTTTATGTATACCAAATGTTGTCAAAATTTACGAACATTTATTATATCAATGTTATTTGAATAAGAATGTAATTATTCAACACTATATTATCTAATTTTATACTTCCTCCGTTTCAAAATAATAGTCATTTTAGGAGTTTTAATTTGTTTTAAATTATTTGTCATTTTATATTACCAATGAAGCATTAATTATTATTTTTCTAACTTTGCCCTTATTTATTGTTATTTTTAATGTAGTAACAAGAGTTTAAATTAATTTTAATAAAGGTAATTTAGTCTAATACAACTATTTTTTGTTATAATTAAGGCTATTTAATAGTTTCCTTAATACTTGTGTCATTACCTTAAACGTTAAATAAAATGAAATGGATGGAGTATATAATACCATTATTATTATGTTAGAATCCTTTAAAATTGAAAAAAAAAATTATTGTTTAAAATTATTTGAAATGTTTCTTCAAAAATCTTCAATTTCTATGAAAATTTTGAAACGTTTCTATTTCTTAAGTGATTGAAACAATACCTCAACATGAAGTTTAGCTCCTTGACTCTACCTTTAATGAATTTCTATTAATTTCTTACACCCATCTTTCTCTCTTGTGTGTGTGTGTGTGTGTGTGTGTGTGTGTGTGTGTATATATTGGATATAGGATCGAGGTAATCAAAATCGAGCCAAGAGAAAAGTTGAAGAAATACAGAATGTACTATATTGAAAAAGTATTGTAGTGCAACAAAGTAATTACAAGATATTGTAAAAGTATTGTAAAACTAAGATACTTACAAAAGTCGTAGATACAAAAGTGTTGTAGAAAAGAAGGCAGAAAAAGCTCTGAGAATTACAAGTATTTGAAAACTTAAAATTCTCTAAAGGAGCTCTGAATGCTGATGCCTTTTTTGTAAGGTATGAATGGCTTTTTATAGGCTCAAGAGGGTGGACTTCATTAGGTTTGGAATCCGTGGTGGACTTTAAACTATTTCAAATCCGTCATAATACTGGACAGCTGGCTGTCGGGAGTGTCTGGTGATGACAGGTGACTTTACTATTTGATAAAGTATTTTTGTCTTGTAGCCTACTTTCAGTGCCATTATCTGAGGATCTTTACTTTAGTAATAATGCTTGCCTGGTGAGGAGTCTTATCTGTCTCCTAGTCGAATTGTGAAAGATTTGCTAGGTGAGACGGATCTAAATCTATGCTAAAACGGTCATCCTCGTTAAGGAAAGTGAAGTTTGATGTGGCATCATCTTGTTCTTCTTTTCCAATAGAGATTGTTGTACGGATATTGCTTTAAGTTTTTGTGAAAATTCCTTTTCAGACATAGCTGCTGTAAGGCTGGCTATTATTTGAGATTTTTTGTCAAAAGTTGGCTTTCTTATTGGAGGATTGCTCTATTAACATACTGCTTATTGTTATTAAACCATTTATTGATGGCTATTTTGTTAATAAGGCAAAGATTTAAACTCGGTCTACCATTTAACACTAATGTCTCTTCCTACCCAGGGTTGAGGAAAATGCAATTTGGTAACGAAAGTGTATTGCCAGGTCATGATCCATAAAATTCCAAGATTTTTAACAAATTGAAATAATCTATGACCTTTAGGATATTTTGTCCTAGTTTTGAATAATTGAAATGATTCTAAGGCTTGTGGAGGCGTGATGTATGTGAATGGTTCAAAAATGAAAATTCATTCAATAAACCATTGACGATAGAAAGTAATTCCTTTTGTAAACTAGATAAACTAAGAATGCGTAGCTGGTCTAACAAAGAGTGTATGTGTCCCAATTACCCACTGGGAAAAAGATAAGATTTGATTAATCTTGAGTTTTGAATAGGTAATCCATTGAGGATTTTGGTCATCATAGATATGGGTTATTATAGCTGAATCAGTATGTACAAGTATGAACTCATAAAACTATCTGGTTTTGTCTAAATGATTAGGCATAAAATGCCAATCTAGTGAAGGATAGACTCTTGGAACTATATCTTGTACTAAATAATTTTAAAGAGTTTTGTATTCTAGTTCCACACAAAATAGTGAGATATTGAGGTTTTTTCTATAATATTCTCCTACTCCTTTGGAAGTTTGAGAAGTGGTAGGTTTTATGGGTGTAAAGGAGGTTTGGTTAGGCCTTTCCAAAGCTGGCTCATATGTTAAGGGTGAAAACTTGTTTTTTGAGAGGGTTGGTCTGGTGGGAGACCAAATGCCTGAGGATTTAGTAGTTGGGGTTCCTGGTATGAGCAACTCTCCATAAGTATCTCTTGTAACTTCTTTGCCTCTGTTTTTGCCTTTACCTTTTAAGGTAGAGATAATGATAAATACTTCTTACCTACATAAATTCTCATGTAAGAAAATATACTAAAGCCTTCTGTTCTCCTTTGATATGTTGAATATCAAAATCAAAATAAGATAAAATATATTGCCATATGGCAAAGATGTGTTTTGAAACAAGGTTTTGAACATCTTTTTGTAAAACATATTTGGCTGCTTTGTAATTCGTTTTGAGTAAAAACTTTGTAAAATAAACCATCTTGAAATTTTGCAATACATAATACTATGGATAAAATCTCTTTTTAATAGTAGAATATTTTTTTGAGATTCCATCCACGTTCCTGAATAGTATCAAACAATTTGTTCTTCGGTAGACTCTGGGAAAACCTATTTAAGGACTCCTTAATAACCTAAATCTGATGCATCTATTTCGACTATCGTGCTAGCTTTAGGGTCTAATAAACCTAAACATGGTAAAGTTTTGACTCTACTCTTAAGGTCTTTGACTATGGTAGTCATGTTATTATCCCAAGCTAGTGGACTCTTTCTAAGTCTATCAAATAAAGGTCTACAAATGGTTCTAAAATTTGGTATAAAATCAGCTACATAAGTAAGACACCCTAGGAATCTTTATAATTGAGTTTTGTCTTTTATTTCATTCACGAATTCTATTGTATGACTAATAGAAGTTATTGTCCCTTAATATATTTCAAATCCTAAAACCCTAACTTTGGTCTAGAATAGTTTCATCTTTTTGGCTGAAACTACTAATCCATTTTCCTTAACAATCATATACAATTGATAAAGTTGTTTGAAATGTTGATATATTGAATCAGAAAATACTAAGGCATCATCTAAGTATACTATGGTAAATTTCATGTAAGGATTTAAAATATCGTTCATGATATTTTAGTATTCTGATAGGGCATTCTTAAGGCCAAAGGACATTACATTCCATTTGTAATGTCCAAAGGATACTATAAATATTGTTTTATACTTATCCTTTTCGGTTACCTGTATTTGGTAGTATCCCGATTTCATATCAAATTTGGAGAATATGGAAGCCTTCCAAATTCTACTGATAAGGTCTTTTTTGTTAGGTATTGGGTACGTAATCCATTTAAGGACTTTGTTCAGAGGTTTATAGTTACTGACCATCCTAGGGGATCCTCTTTCTATTTCAGCGTGATTTCTAACATAAAAGGCTAGGCATCTCCGAGGTGATTTGTTAGGTCTAATTAACTTTTTGTCCAAGTATTCTTGAACTTCTTTTTTACAATATTCTAAAGTCCCCTCATTCATTTGAATAGGCCAAGCTTTTGTTGGAATATTTCTTTCATTGAAGTTTTCTTCGTAAGGTAGTGTTGCTACGTGTTTCTTTCTGGTCCATAAAGTATTTGGGTGTTCGGCACAAATGCCTTTCTCAAATTTAGTTTGTAATTGTTGTATCTCTTCTTGTATGTGAGGTTTATTAACATGTTCCTCTATTTGTTTGTGATGTATTTCTAGTTAAAGATTTGACGTAAGTTGTCTTTCTAGTTATTAAATTTATTTGTGAAATAGCTGTATTTTGTAAAAGATTTAAATCTTTTAAGTAAGGGTTTCTTAAGGCGGTGGTAGTTATTCCTTCTGTTGTAACTTGGAATGGGTATATTGTGGTAAAGAATGGTGTTCCTAAAATTATGGGTTCGTTTATGTTTTTTACTAAAACGAACATAGTTTTGAAACATGTTTTGTTGTTACAAATATGAGCTTTTGTAAGTTTGTAGTTAATGTATAGTTTTGTTCCATTAGCACTACTCCATGATTCTTTTGGTTTTTCATAATATTGTGTAGGGATTATTCCTTCTTGTATACAATTCATATATGCTCTTGAGTCAAACAAGGCGATGGTTTCTAAAGTATATTCATTGTTGATTACTAACCTTATTGGGTAATACCAATTTTGTATTTGTATCCTTGAGATAATATTTATGCAGTTTTGTTCAGAATCTTCCAAGTCTAGTTTCTTTTCTAGAACTACCTCTTTTCCTTTTGTTTTACTAGTTTCTAGTGACTCTAGTGTTTTGTTAGTTAAACTAAATACTTGTGATTCTAAAGCCATGTCTTTTAACTTTAGTTATCTTACTTCTTCTTTTATTTGTTTAACTTCTTGCTATAAGTCTTGTATGGTTACTGGTTTCTCTTCTAGTTTAAATCTGGTTAAGATTTGTTGTAAGCTGTAAGGTTCTAAAATTTTTGGTTTTTGTTCCTCCTGTTCTAAGGTTTCCTTTAGTTGAATAAGGTAGTCTCTTTTAATGTTTGGATCTTCTATTTTATCTATAATGTATATGAGTAACTGGGGTTTATCCCTAGTTATGACATTTATTGTTTAGATTTTCATATAGCTATCACATCTGCATATTCTTGGTCCTAAACATATTTGTTGTTCATCTTCTGCATTAGAGGATGTAATATCTGTTTCTTCCTAGATATTATTAATTTGGTCTTCACTTTCTCTATCTGACTCTTCTGCTTCAGAAGTCTGATGGTTTTCATCTATCAATGCATTGATTAAACTTTGTTTAAGTTTATCTTCTATTTCTAAACTATTAATTTTCTTTTTAGTTTTGCAAGTTCTTGAGGTATGTCCTACTTTTCTGCATTTAAAATAAACTATATCTTTTTTGATATATTTGTCTCTTGAGTATAGTCTCTTACTTGGTCTAAATTTTGAATATTTTTTATATGGCTTCTTGTATCTTTTACCAGAGGATTGACTCTGAGATTTATGGTATTTTCTAATTTTTCTAGTACTAGAGGAAGGGGCTTGTATCTTTTCTATACCATATTGTTGACAAAAGGTTCTTAATTATTTTCTATTGTCTTTTAATTCTGATTTAATTTTGTATTGTAACTTTAAATCATTACAGATGGCTAAACCTTCTGTAGTGATCAAGTTTATGATTTGGTCGAAGGTAAGTTGGTCATTAGCTATTGTATTGTTACATTGTCTTCTAATGGATTCTCTAACCTTTTCGACAAAGAATTTAGGTAAGCCTGATATAAATTTGTCTTTCCTGAAATCTATGTTACAATTTGTTTTGGCGTAAAGTTTGGTAAGAAACATATTTTTATACCATCTAAAATATGTCATATCAAACTTCACTCCCCTTAACGAGGATAACTATTTTGGCATAAATCTGGATCCCTCACACCTAGCGAATCTTTCACAATTTGACTAAGAGACAGATAAGACTCCTCACTAGACAAGCATTATTACTAAATTAAAGATGCTAAGATAATTGCACCGAAAGTATACTACAAAACAAAAATACTTTATCAAACAGTAAAGTCACCTATCATTACCAGATGCTGCCGAAAGCCAGCTGCCCAATGTTATGATGGATTTGAATTAGTTTGAAGTCTGTCATGGATTCCAAACCTAATAAAGTCCACCCTCTTTAGCCTATAAAAAGCCGTTCATACCTCACAAGGAAGGCATTAGCATTCAGAGCTCCTTTAGAGAATTTTAAGTTTTCAAACAGTTGTAATTTCTCAGAGCTTTTTCTGCCTTCTTTTCTACAATACTTTTGTATTTATGATACTTTTGTAAGTATCTTAGTTTTACAATACTTTTACAATATCTTGTAATTACTCTATTGTACTACAATACTGTTTTCAATACAATACATCTTGTATTTCTTCAACTTTTCTCTTGGCTATATATATAGGCTTTATTGCTATTTGAATTAATCCTAAGTGGTATCCTTCATGTTTATGTTGATCTATTATAATTGATCTAATAGCTGTAAGGTCTCATGTTGTGCTTTTAAAGATCTAGTAGTTTATACTGTTCTAAAGACATTATCTCCTAAGAAATGTAAGGTAGATACTTTGTATATCTTATGGTAGGTAAAATCCAAAGTTTTGTTCGATTTCCTGTATGGAAAAACGACTGTTGTTGTTAAGTAATACTACTTTCTGCCTCCTCTTTATCTCTACTATTGTGTTGATTCCTTACTATGATATTATTACCTCTACTTGAAAGTCTTCTAAAAATATTATTTATAATTACTTCTAAATGATACTCCTTCTATGTTAATTTCTATTGGGAACTAACGAGACCACCTCCACAATGGGGACCGCCCTAAACGCTTCTCTGAGCTCACACAGGCTAACCAACACTAATCTCTAAAGGCTAACCAATGCTAAGTTCTTCAAGAATTTAACTAGCTTGAGGATTATCTAGAAATAACTATTAAATAGTACTTCTATAAAACTTTAAAGAACAAGGCTCTGATACCATTTTGTCAGTCGCTGTTTCCAGCATGTGGTTAACCGGTTTTATGATAGGCCTCTCAACCTAACCAACCTGACTTACATTTTTGAATTGCAAGTAATGGGAGAGTAAGAGTCCATGCTTCGCCATGCCTCACAAGGCAAGAACTTCTCCTCATTAATTGGATTTAATCACAACCGGCTTTGATACCAAGGAAAGACAGGATCAAAATAGAGGAAAGTTGAAGAGATAGGAAAACAAACATTGTATTATATTCTACAGACTATTCCTACGTCTTCGGATCCTTCCTTAAACTATTGTACTACATTTATATGAGTACTAAGGCTGTCTTTATGTATTTACTGTTCAAAATTATTTCAAAGTTTGGAAAACAGTTAAAATAAAATAGGCCATTGACTATGTTTGATTCTAAACAAGTTAATATGGTATTGTCAAAGGTTAAAAATCTGGTATCTCTTAGTAATAAGAGTATAAGCTGATTGATTCCTAATCTCTCTCTCTCTCTCTCTCTCTCTCTCTC